>JAEQML010062752.1:0-23972 GCA_016904865.1 Pissodes strobi | reverse complement strand
TCACTCCCCGTAATCAAACTGCTCTCACCAGTTTGACGTTCCTGCCAATAGACCTATAATGGCATATGCTATAGAAACTTGAGCAGAAAACATGATCACCAAACGTATCCTAAGAACGACTGAAATGCGGATCCTCAGAAGCATAACAGAACATACATTATATGATCATACGAAAAGCAGCAACATAAGGGAAGAATGTGGAATACAGGATGTAATGAGATGGGCTCGTGTGAGGAGGAGAGAGTGGATAGACCATGTGGATAGAATTGCCGACAATCGACTACCAAAGATAGCAAGAAATGAGAAGCCAATTGGCAGACGACTTCCAGGGCGACCGCCCAAACGATGGTACGAAAGCTGGACTTCAACATCCCAAGACTAGAGTCTGTTGATGTTGTTGAAAACACAGGGCTTAGCCCTAATGTAAGAGGAAGAAGAAGAAGACGAAGAAGAAAAAATGTTTAGCCCAATATCTGATACCGAAGGCAAACTAGATAGATAGCAAAAATAAATTTAGGAAATAATAAACGAAAAAGAATATAGGGACAGTAATTAAAATATAATAAAAAAGAAATTAAGAACGCAATAAAGCTAGCAAAGAATAATAGGGCACCTGAACCCCATGACATCCCAGCTGAGATAATCAGATTAATAGAAGGAGAACAGATAGAAGCACTTGTAGAATTGTTCAATACCATTTATAACATAGGAATTATTTCAAAGGAATAGCCACTTTCAACATTTACAACCTCATTAGTAATGAGTGGCTTATTCTCAACATATGTATAAAACCAGCCAGAAAATTAGTAGAAGATATTGAAGAATCTCAGTTTGGATTCAGAAACTCATTTAGGATCAGAGGAGCCTTCCTAGCTTTCCACATGCTGACACAAAGATGTTAGATGTTAACCAACCTATGAAAGTGAATTTCCTGAACGACAATAAGGCCTTCGATAGAGTTGGACGTACACCCGCTCAAAAATAAAAAGTTAGAGATGAAAGATCTCAGATTTATTCGTTATCTTGACTCTAGTCAAAAAGCAGTAAAAAAAGGACAGGAATGATATTTCAGAGGAGTTAACATAAAAGAGGGGTTCAAAATCAGTAAACTGTAGTATCTAGGACATATAGTATTGCTGCTGATGAGAAACCCCGAAAGGTATGAGATAAAACCATGAATGAATTTATGATTTTTAAGGAACAGCTATCTTTTAAAATGAGGCAGATCTAAAAGAACGGGCAAATTGACTAAACTGAGCGGTCACCCATCCTAGTACTAACCACGCCCGACGTTGCTTAACTTCAGTGATTGGACGAGAACTACTTTTGCTTTAGTGGCGCTTTTTCGTTTTCGTTTCATCGAGTCCCAAATCACACCCAACGGCGCTTAAGTTTTCACTTAAAAAAATCCGTAGTCATTTATAAAGACGTGAAGTCACCTAGTCTAACGCTCGACGTTCCCACAAAGCTTTTAGCGAAGGAGCATCATAAAACCTGTGCATTTAAGGCAGAATGAAATTCAAATGTAAACAACGGGCAACTTTAATTCAAACAGCTTACTTTTATTAAGCATATAAATATTTTCCACACCTTACTGTTGGGCGACTGGACTATAATCCATGTTTACCTGTTCCGAGAAGTGACAAAAACGGTGAGCATGCAATTAACAACATGGGTTTATGTAGACCACCATGAAACATATAAAACTGTGATTCGTACCATTGCATTGGTTCATTCGGTAATCGTCTGAATGCCGTTTTAGCGATGCTACAAATGCTGCGACTTTAAGGTTTAATTTATTGATATTTGTTTGTAATTAAATTGTTTTTATAATGCCGCACCCACTTAGTTAAGGTAATTTCATTGTTTAAGTACATTTATACTTTAGTAAATTTTATTTTGTAAAGTGATTCTTACTTCTTCTAATAGATTAGGTATCGCCGGAAATTATTATTTGTTTAGGATATACATTATGAAGTTTTGTTAGAGAAATTACTTTGAAATTAATTTCCACGGGATTCCCACTTATTTTTAATTTTTTTTTTGTAAAATTTGGAATAATAACTATAAACTCTAAACATTATTATGTTAAGTTTTTGTTTTCTTCTATGCTTTCTTTTTAAATAAAATATGACAATACCAATCCGGGCAAAATCAGCCCTTGATCCATTTCCCTAAAAACTCATAATTTACCAAAAACAATTTTTTCTGTAAAGCTTAAAAGCTTTACAGCAATCCATTTTTTTGCGAAGGATCTACTGCCCTTATTTACTTTTAATTATCTACGCAATCAATTATTAATAAATAAATTGATAGATATATTAACTGCAAATCTGTAAGAGCAATGGTCTTTAAAAATGTATTTGCTGTTTAATTTAAATAGGTTGGAAATTAAATTTCGACAAGAGACGAATTCAAATACCCTGCCTTATTTAAGTCGATAATATAGGTATCCGTTTTACCGATATAGGCAAAGGCTGTCATTCTCCTAAGTTAACACCGGGTCGCTGTGATCGAACGTAATGCTCATTTTTAGTATAGAATCGGACACTCTCCTTTTTTTACTTTCTCGATGGATGGGATAAACAATCAATCAATCTCTGAAGTACTATTATTTAGATATTATCTACCAGAGAACTAAAGTGGTACTTTTTATCCCGAAGCGAAAAGTTCGCTCAGGCTACAATTTGCTGAGAGATAAAAAGACACTTTAGATCCGTGGTTTATACGGCACTTTTGGACTTTTTTTACCATAAAATCATATAAGAAATTATACGTACTTTACTAAAAACAAAATGTCAAAAAGGTGTCTGGTGGCCACATGATTGATTGCAATTCATAAAGGAAGCTCTGGAATCAGCTACCATGGATAATTAAAATAAAGCAAATTCGGTATTTGAAATTCAAGATGGATATTCAACTCATATTCAAATAAGATTTCCAAAACTTCAACATTATAGTCGGTGTACTCCAAGTTGAAATCTAAGCTAATTATTGGTTTTTCACCGTATAGTTTGGTGATAACACCCTGTATGTCTGTAGTATGAATGAGCCATAATTAATCTACGAATATTTTATTTCACCCCAGGTAATCCGCAATTTGTGTATTTAAAGCATTGTTTTTCAGTTACTCCTTAGTCCGAACCTGAATTGTTGGTATAATAGAGTCCGTTATAAGCAACAGCAAGTTGACACTTCGTCAAGAAAATCGTTCTTAATCGTTCGCAATTTAATATATCTTTGTCTCCGTCAGTGTTGTGTAAACAACAATATGTCAAAGAAACAACGAAAGAACATGTTCTACCCTCTCAAATGCATCCGGCTCCGTGCAATTTATTCTCGCCTTATTTATCCCTGCCGCGCCGGTAGGAAAAATGAGATTTTAGTGCCTTACAAACACTCAATCGTAACGCATCGGTCCAGTCACCGCTCTGCAGTTCAGTACAATAATTGTTCGCTCGAACAACAGCAAAAACTGTTTTGTCTCTCGGCGCCATTCTCATATTGTTTGCACAGATATTTAGATAATATCTGCTATACATCTGTCTCTTTGTCCAAGCCTGGACAGAGAACTATTTTGGGCGTTTTAAAGCATTTTCTCGAAGACAGAAACGACTTAGCGTCTCGTCTCACCTGTTGCTCTGGTTGAAGAGTAATGAAGAGAAGAAGGTAAAATGGCGGTGGAAAATTTGTAGCTTGACAGATTGTTCCTGTAAAATTCAAATCAAAGGTTTGAAGTCAGATCCCTGTCCTAGTGAAGTTAAGTAGAAAAAATTGGAGATCAAGGTGCTCTGTGACAAAGAAAAAGTTGCTAGTTTTTAAAACATAAAAGTTTATTAAAGTCAGGAAAGACAAAGTTTCATTCTTAAATCGAACAATCAAAAAATTTCAGTACATATTTATTAATAAGTAACCTGTTTGTATATTTAGTTTTATGTGTGAGTGAATGAATGCATGAAAGTAGTTTAGAAATTGTATATATTTATCATATCTAATGCAAATGAATAATTGCATTATTAAAGTACGTAATACCGAAAATACCTGTTTCAATTCACAACCTATGTATAAACCACCACCCTATTTTAATACAGTCCACTAATTAATGTGGTTAATTATACAGTTAATTACCACCCCTACCTTTATGGTAACAAATGATTAAAAATTAATTGTTTGTCCCGACCAATTGCAAATAATCTGGATATCAGCAAATTTCCAAAGCTACTGGCATTTTTGAAATAAAGCCTTAGAAGTCAAAGGTTTTGGATGGAGATTAAGATAAAAAAAAATTCTTTAAGACGCATTAGATGAAGATTACTTGCTAACAAAGGTAAAAGGTGAAATTCTTTTTGTACTTCTCGTAGTAGACATTAGGATGTTTATATGCATATAAAATGTGGATTTTTAATCAAGAATAATGTACCTAATGTCTCTTTAAGGTTGATTTTGCTTATCGGGTTAGCAGGCGTATATCGAGTTATACAAGCCTTTTATGAATACATTGTAGACCTGGGCACCAGTCTTTTGGCCACCGTCAGAAATACCAAAATTCGTACAGACCGTTCATTTATGGTAAAGAATTTCAGTAACACAGTGATAGATGTGGTTGGCCTGTGAAGGAAATATATGAATTTGAGGCCAAAAATAAAAAAAAACACAATAGACTTTTTGTACACACATTGTAGAAAAGGAAGCTGCGGGCCACAACCAGTCAAAACTGGGAAAAAATTCATTTGGTAACATTCCGCAAAAAATTGCCAATTTCTTGAACTTGTCAGTTGCCGAGTCATATAATAGCCATGGCTTCAGGAGAATTTTTGGCAGATTACAGAGCTCTCAAGAAACATGGAGATTGAAAAAGCGTTGCTGTGGCTGAGAGTTATGTGGAAAGTTTGCTAAATAACAAGAATTGCGTTTCTGAGCAAATTTTTTGTCAAGCGGATTCCAGCACTACTAAGCACAAGAATACCACTTCTCCACTTGACATCCATTATTTTAAGGAGATTCATGACCTTATTCCTCAAAACTTCTTTTGTGACAAACGATTCTAGGTCCACAACCATGGTATAGATTTTTTTTTCTCTTTTTATGGCAGTGGCACATACACTAAAGGGTGATCCTATGGCGCTCCACTAGCGGTGCGTGTACAAAGATGTTGATTGACACGGTTCTTGAATAGTTGTAGGTTGTAATTAAAGGGAAACAGATATCCTGGGAGTGAGTTCCACATTGATGCAGTGCGCCAGACAGAGGAGTTCTTGTAAAGCGATGTTCTAGGTGGTGTTTCCAGTTGTACGACGAGCTGGTGCGCTCTTGTCGTCTGTCGTGACTGCCTGACAGACATTGGCAGGGGCGGGATAAGCCGGGCCAAATCTTCGAAACATCTGTCGTGAAAGTATCTATAAGGCATCCAGATTCCGGGTCAACTCCGGGTCGCCGACGAGACGCACAGCTCTCTTCTGAATGGAATCCAGCAGCTTTAGGGTGTGCTTTAGTGAGGCACCCCAAATGTGTGAGCAATATTCTAAGCGCGGTCTTATTTGCGCTTTGAAGAGCGGAGCAATTGCTGTGGTGTATACAGTTTTTTGTTGCGAAATAGCGCACTAAGCTTCTGGGAGGCTGATTTTGCGATGTTAGCAACGTGGTCATGCCAGGACATATTGCTGTTGACCGAAACACCCAGTAGTCCGATTGACGAGGATGAAGAAATGGTTGATCCTGCCATAATAATGTCAGTGCTCGCCGTATTGGCCCTCTTGGTAAACGTGGCTGCTTGAGACTTTGCTGCATTGAACTGGACCAAATTTCTGTCGCTCCAAGTTTGAACTTTCTCCAAGTCTCGATTAATTGCTGTAATCTGCTCCTGTCTGCGGTGATAAGTCTCAGTCGCTGGTAAAGGTTTTTCTGATCTAAATTGGGAGATCAGGGTACTGTCGTCTGCAAAACTCTAAACAGGATTATTCGTTTCGGTCAGCAGGTCATTAATATAGATGATGAACAGAGTTGGAGAAAGTATGGCGCCCTGAGGCACGTTTTCGTTAATGGTGAATGTGTCTGAGATGTGTGCATCAATTACAACGTGCAGAGATCGGTTCTTAAGAAAACTGGCAAGATAGCTGCAGAGAGAGGCTGGTAGTCCGAAGGACGGCAGTTTGATGAGAAATCCGTCATATCAAACTCTGTTGAATGCCTTCGAAATATCCATTGCAATCGCTCGAGACTTCGTAGTTCTCAATTGCCCTTCTGCATATATGAGTGACATAGGCCAATATATCTCCTGTCGATCTCTCTTTGCGAAAGCCGTATTGATTATCGCTGATTGTTCAGTTGTTTTAATAGAACATGATTATGATTATTCTGTTGTGCTAATAGAACCCTCATTCTCGAAAGAAATAATGAGCAGATAGCTGCAGGATTTAATTTTGCATTTGGAGTAGAGTGGATATAAAAGTTACTTAATTTTTTTACTTTATGTTCCCATTTTATTATTTTATTTCTTCTTTTTCGTTTAATCCATCTTTTATATTTCAGGGATAAAAAATACCCTTTTATTCCTTAAATGAGGGATGAAGTGGGAAAAATTTATTTTTGCTTTTCTGATTTTGGTTTAGTGATTTAAAAATGGGAAAGGAGCATCTGTTGGTAACATTTCAAAAACTAATATTGACAGCCTATTCTTCTTCGGAACCTTGACTTTTACATAGCCAAAGTAGAAAACAGTGTCATATTATTTGCTAATAACATTTGTATGGTTATTAGTGATTATATTACGCTCAATCTCTTTGCGCAAGAAGTAGAACTATATTTCTTAAATTTTAATTTTTGGAGTGAACGGAGCTTACTACAGACTTAATGACTCGTTTTTCGAAGTCATCATTATGACACTCAGTTTATTCTTATCATAATTCCAGGCAATTGAAGAAAACTATTATTAGAAATATAACTTGCCCCGCTCCTATAACTATAACTGAGAAGAAAAAATACTATAATATTATATACTCTCTAGTTGTTAGCACTTCCATAAAAACTGGTTATCGAAGCTCAAATTTCGTTTAATCTGATATACGTTCACTGATAATATTCGTACTTGTGAGGCTATAGACAGTGCCCGAGGGCGCACATCAAAACTTTGCGGAGAGTCGCTGATGAATGCCCGGAACCTTTAATGAAGTCGGGCAAAATCTTGCCTACCATGAGATTCATTAAACACCTCATATTTCGCATTCCTTCCGGTTAATGGGATCATCTGGTGCACAGACAGCTCCAAAATTGGTGGTACTGGGGCGGGGTTGTATGGAGAAACCATAGGGTCACCTTTGCTTGGGCGAGCTGCTCTGTTGGCTCTTGAGTCTGATATGGTTCACTTTACTCTTGTGTCGACAGATAGGGATGGCTTGAACGGTCATAATGACCCTATTATCTTTATTGGGATCTGTAGCATTCGAATATCCTGGGAAACGAGAAGGCTTATCGTCTGGTATGAGACAGCTTTGTAATGTGTCCAATGGGACCTCCGGCCGCCGTCATCCTAAGACACGTAATGAATGAGCTGGTCAGTGATCTGTGGTGGATTACTCCAGGAATGAGTCAGGCTGAGTTACTCATGGAAATCTCATCGCCTTGTAGGGTGAGATCCCTTCTGGTTAAGAAAAGGGGCATTTGTATTTTGTATTTGTACCCGTGAGTGGTCCCAAATGGGGCCTTCCACTGCGAGCCTTGGTCTATTGTGGCTCAAATCTGTGGTTTCCACTAGGCCAGAAGCTCGATCCTTTTCATGAAATCGAATAGCTTTCTGGGGTGGATAGTTTTCATTTTCCTTAATATAGGTAAGACAGTGGTAGATATATAAGGATGAAAAAGTAAGTACCTACGGACGGCAGCATTTTCTTGATTTTTCTACCCAAGCCCAGCCAGGATCCGCACACCTCTGCAGACCGAAAATTCCTCTTGCATGAGATCTATGACCCCAGTTTAAAATTGCATAGTAAACATGATAGGCCAATATAAGAGTAGGGAGAGACACATTATGAGAAAGTGCCCTAATAAGGTAAATAATTTTTGATAATCTTCCACTCAGTTGTCTAACATGCTCCTCCCAAGTAAGTCCAATATCAAGAATAACTCCAAGAAACTTAACATGTGGTGCACAGGGCAGGTCAGGTATATTTTGTCGGAGAGTGAAGTTCAAGTTTTTTTGTCTTGGATCTGTTAAGGCTAAGCTGATTGGCAGCAAACCAATCAAACAGATTGGACTGCATCTCACTGACAATATCAGCCAAGGATTCAGTGGGATGATATGTAATTGTTTTGGTCGAGTCATCAGCAAAAATAATGAGCTTGCCTCTGTTCTGACAACTTGTCAGATCGTATATAATAATTAGGAACAAAAGAGGACCCAGCACTGAGCCCTGCGGTACCCCAGTGTCAATGTCCAAAGTTTGAGATGAAAAATGAAGTGTGAGACACCGTTAAAAGCCTTTGTGAGGTCATAGAAAGATGCATATGTGTTCAAGCCCTGTTCCAGTCCATCCACAATAGGGTCCATTAGATTATTAATAGCCAAGGTTGTTGATTTTTTTATTGCCCAGTAAGAAAGAAGTTGTTATGTTCAAAATAAAAATTCATTTGGTCTTTTAGAATGGATTAAAAAAATTTGGAAAAAAAAGATAAAAGAGATATTGGGCGGTAGTTTGGGTTTGTTTGGGTTAGCATTGTCTGGTGAACCCTTATTTTTGAAAATGGGTATTACTTTGGCACTTTTGAAAACTAAGGGAAAGACTCCAGCCATGATGCAATGGTTAATTAACTTTGTAAGTGGATAGACAACTAAATTTTTAAGTGACTTTTTGTGGAAATGTCAAAGCAGTCCCAACTTTTCCAGTTTTTTAGGCTAGATATTTTATCTCTAACGTCTTTGAAAGTGGCCAATCGAAAATTAAAGCTATTCATTGGATGTAAGTTTGAAGTTAGGTAGCTGTCAAAAGAATGTTTGACTTTTGGTAGGTCCTTCACAATTTCATCAGCAATATTAATAAACAAATTGTTAAAAGTGTGTGCATTTAGTGCATCTGTATGTATTATATTGGATGAAGAACTTTTACTTTTTAGAAGATTCTACATTGCAACATTTGGCCTATTGGAGTTTTTTATGTAAGCATCATATGCTATTTTCTTAGAGCTGCAGATATTAGCTCTATAGACCTTCATATACCGACTGACTAGTTGCCTTGGTACCAACTCAGGATATTGCTTACTCACGGCATCCAGAGCATGAAGCCTCTCCCTAGATTCTCTTAATTCATCATTTTACCACTCAACCTTTACGGTCTGTCTATCACGACTGGGAATTCTTGATTTCAGAGGAAAACTGAGCTCTACGGACTCATTTATAATTTCAACAAATAGTTGAAACCTTTTGTCAGGGGTGATGTTAGGATCATTGGCAAACTGCCACCCAATCCTTTCAACATTATTATAAAGGTTCATAGACCCTCATTTATCTATAGTTTATTCTAGATTTTGTTTTTTTTCTGTATTAAGTTTTTTTAAACGAAAAACTATACTTCTATGTTCGGACAGATGCTGTAAATCGAAAGCCTTAAAATAATTTGTCGAGGAGATTATGTTTGTGAACACATTGTCGAGACAGGCATTGTTAACTGCCGGATGAAGACCATGGGACATCATAAGATTCTCCAACTCAACTGCCCTAGTATCACTAGTGGTAAAATGGGCATTAAAGTCACCTGTAATAATGACATTTAGAGACGAATTTATATTGTTCAATATACATGCCATGACTTCCAAGGATTTAGAAAAATTACCATTAGGGGACCTATATACTGTAATAAGCTGGGTGGAATGTTTTTTAAGGAAAACAACTGCCGCTTCACAGTCAAGTTCGACAGAAAGCTTTGAGATGTTTAAGTCATGATAGTTGACATGTGATTTTAGATATATGGCATGACTTCTAGAAGACCTACAAAAACTGGAGGCACTTTTATACCCTTCCAAAGTTGTCACGGAAAACTTGTCAGCTCTTAACCAGTGCTCATTGCTACAAATACAGTCAAAAGCTTTTTCATTAAGGACTACCTCCAGCCCTGAAACTTTATTACATAAACTTTGTACATTAATGTGAAAAAAATACACAGACTCTTGAGTAACCTGGCTTATCGAGTTCCGCCTTTCAGAGGAGAAACCACCTAGGTCTGCTGACGTCGTAGGTGGCGAAAATGGTTAACTCTTATACCCTCTGGCCAAAGGTCTGGGTTCATTATACTGTCTACCTGCTGCCTTGGTACTCCAAGTTTGAATGAACCAAGTTGCGTCGATTTAGTCTTCATTTTCTCACAAATGATGTTTGCATCACATTGATGATTCTTCAGGAAGTCCAGCATTGCTTGGGACTATGTGTTTTTTGAAAGACCAGAGACAAACACCCAATACAGTTTTTGTGCTACACTACTTCCAGTGTACTTTCAGTTTTATTCACACCTTTAATTGGTTCTGGCCTGTCAGCCGGGGAAGACAAAGTGGAGCTTGCTAAAATCCTCCATTCAATGTCAACAGACATGTTGATGTGGCCACTCAGTATAGTGTTGTAATTCTTACATGAAACTTAGGAGTATGTATCCGCATCAGAAGAATTCACTTTCACAAATAACGATTTTTTATTTCTGGAGGTTGATTTGATGATGATGATAAATAGTGAATATTGATTTCGTTATATTATAGATTAGTCAGCTGAGATTTCATGGAAGTCAAAGTTCCGTTATGATAATTCTGCAACCTCCTCTTAAGAAACACCTCCAGTATGCATACTTATGTAAACTGGGATCATTATTTGATATATAGGAATTATATTTACTATGTATTATTAAATTATATACACGATTTCTTTGCAGTTTATTTACTTCAATCATGCAATATCGATAATTTATGCACTCGCAAATTATCTTTAATTTTTGGTAACTAGTAAATGACTTGCTGCATTTTTCCATTGTTGAATTGCTCCAAATTGTTAGGCGTTACATTAATTCTATTGGTAGTTGAAACACTAAAAAATTATTGGCATTTTAATCATTCTACAATAATTATTATAAAATCAAGTACCAATATATATTTCGAAAACAACCTGTTTAAGAACTAAGATAATTTAATTCTATGATGTCTAATAAAAACACTGTAAACATTCATAGTAAATGACCGATAAGAGGGTGGGAAAAAATTGATAATAAAACCTCCAGCCCGAAAAGTAATTACTAAAACAAAACTTTTCCCCTTTGCCGTAATGCTCAATCTTTGTCGAAATGACAATGATGAATTAAATATGCAATATCACTTTTTAATTATATCGAGCCAGCTAATTGATTAAAGGAGATGAAAGAGTGAAAAAAGGACGAAGACATGGCACATTTTAACGCATTACCGAAAGATAAATTTAACGATAAATGCTGAATATTAATTTTTTGATGTCATCGACA
This sequence comes from Pissodes strobi, assembly GCA_016904865.1. NCBI lineage: Eukaryota > Metazoa > Arthropoda > Insecta > Coleoptera > Curculionidae > Pissodes > Pissodes strobi. Next base: position 12,489 of record JAEQML010062752.1, on the reverse strand, counting down.
AGTCGGTCGAGAATTTATGGAAGTCAAACTGGTGTGGAGATGAACACCTGAGCACTATACTTTGTGTAGTTATCCTCTTTGTTTTGTACCGTTAACATATCATATGCCATCGTTTTTTTCCTCTTTTACTATAAAAAATTTACACGAGTTTTTTATGTGTTTCGATGTAATGCTTGGAATAATTAACACATTTGGTGTGCCGTAAGTTTTTTTACATTGTGAAATCACTCTTGATAAAATATTGACTTTTCCCAGAAACATACGATCCTTTCACTCAGGGCTAGGAAATTTATAATTAGTAGAGTTTGATATTTTATAAAAATATTGAAAACTAAACAAACGTTTTGCCTGAATGCCATTATCAGTAAAGTAGAGCTTCATTTTAAAAAATCAAAAATTTAAACTGATAAATTGAAATTCTGATGGATCAGTCCATAATCGCGACGCGGGGTTCTTCATTGCCGATTTGCCGTTAAAAAGTTCACGATTTGTATGTGCCTCGCCTGTCAATCAATCGGATTAAAAAAGAGTTGAATAGTTTAATATATTGATAAACGATTCTTATAGTTCCGATGAAAAGCACACTTGGTTCTGCTAGGCTGGGCTTTCTGTATATACTTTAATGCTTTTAAGGACTTGATTGAACTGATATACCAGCAAATTGAAGTGCATTGTATTGGATGTAGCAAAAACAAGGATTGGTATTAAAGGTGCTCAAGATATCACAGAGAATTGCCATTTAAGTGAAGTTAATTCCATTTTAAAATTATAATTTATTGTCTGCGTATAGCAAATTAACATTGTTTTCTAGCAAACGTGTGATTGATGAAATTAAGGAAAAATGCAATTAAAGGACCAGAAATAATCTTTGCAATGCTCCAGTGGCTCCAGGAGTTTCTGGTCGGTAGCAAAGGCAGTAAGAAATAACTTTACAAAAACGTCTCTCCCCCACTTTGACATACGAACGCGGCATCACGGCGACTACAGCTAAGGAAAAAGCAAACATGCTCGCCGAAATGTTTTCATCGCACTCTACCTTAAACGTCCTCCAAGGCAAGGCTCTCCCCACTATATCCAACATGAACACAACCATGGCAGAAGTTAAGTTTCACCACCGTGATATTCGTAAAATCCTCAAAAGCTAGATACGCAAAAGGCATCAGGACCGGATGGAATACCTGCCATCGTGTCAAAGAACGGCGCCAACGAACTAACACCCATTTTTTCCAGACTTTTTTCTCTGTCTTATCAAAAAGATACTTACCCATATTCTTGGAAAGTCGCTCGAGTGCAACCTGTTCCAAAAAAGGCAAGAAAACCACGCCCTCAAACTATCGCCCAATTGCCTTGTTTCCAACAATCTCCAAAGTAATGGAACGTGTAGTCAATCAGCAACTACTCAAGTAGAGACCAACAGAATAATTAACGATAACCAATACGGCTTCCGCAAACAGGAGTCGACAAGAAATATATTGGTTTATGTCCATCATATATGGAGTAGGGCAATTGAGAACTACAACAGAGAGTCTCGAGCCCTTGAGTTGGATATTTCGAAGACATTCGATAGAGTTTGGCCCACCGGATCGCTCAACGAACTGCCGTCCGTCGAACTGCCAACATCTCTCTGCAGCTCGCTTGCCAACTCTGTTCCTCCTCTATGACCTGCTGACCGAAATCAACAATCCTGTTTATAGTTTTGCAGATTGCAGTAACCTTGTCTCCCAATTTAGATCAGAAAAACCTTTGCCAGCGACGCAGACTTATTACCGCAGACAGGCTCAGATTACAACAATTAATCAAGACCTGGAGAAAGTTCGAAGTTGAGGCGATAAGCGTTTGATCCAGTTCAATGCAGCAAAAACCCAAGCAGCCACGTTTACCAAGAAAGCCAATACGTCGGGCCCTTACATCAATATGACAAGACCGACTATTCCTTCATCGTCGTCAATCGGACTACTGGATGTCTCGGTCAACAGCAATATGTCCTAGCATGACCACGTTGTAACCACCGCAAAATCAACCTCGCAAAAGCTTTGTGCGCTATTTCGTAGCAAAAAACTGTATACACCGCAGCAGCTGCTCTTGTTCTACAAAGCACAAATAAGATCATGTTTAAAATATTGCTCACACATCTGGGGTGCCTCACCTAAGTACACCCTAAATCTGCTTCCCATTAGGAAGAGAGCTGCGCGTCTCGTCGGCGACCCGGAGTTGACCCGGGACCTAGATAGTCTAGAACACCGCAGACATGTGGCCAAGATCTCCCTGTTTTACAGATATTTTCAAGGATTTGGCCCGCATCATCCCTCCCCCCAGCAACGCCTGTCAGACCTTCCGCCACGCTTCTTCAGATTTCACGCCCCATTTGCCACATTTCGCGCGTGTGGGCGCTCGTGCTCATAGATAGATAGATAGCTATATGTGTGGAGCAGGCGTCATCGCCTTTATGTCACTGCGACCTGTAAGATCTATTGCAACCCTCCTTGTACTTAGAGTATTGTTTCCAACCGTGTCTTCTTCATCAAACTCCAAAGTCTCGACAGTGGCTCCATGGTGTAGCTTAAGGCTTCTGGATTGGTTGTCCCCGCAGTTTCGAAGCGCAAAGTCCTACACAGTGGCAGAGAATGTGTTTTTCCGACTCCTCCCCTTTCTGGCAGAACCTACACATGGTTTCATCCGCCAGGCCTATCAGACTCATATATCTCTTTAGTGTACAGTGTCCTGTTAGTCCCCAACTAGATTCTTATTGACTTTCGATTATAACTTAACTTATAAGTGAAGTACAAATAGAATTGTGTTATGCCATATACATTTCTAATGTTGATCATATGACCCCGGATAATATCAAGCATTTTTGGTCTTATATAAACTCTCTTAAGAAGAAGAATGGGATCCCTAAAAAAATGCACTTTAACGGCCGTCCCCTAGAGGAAACGCGTGATATTGCAGACGCTTTCGCCGAACACTTCGAAGATAGCTACTCGGACCATTCTAATATTGAAATCAATGAAGCTGCTCTAGCAAATATCGAAAGCGGTTGTCAGTTGCTATACCACCACTTTACATCCGAAGAGATTATAACAAACTTGTCTGTTTGGATTGCAACAAGAGTGCCATCCTAGATTGAATTCCGCCTCTTTTTCTAAAATCTTGTTTGGAGACCTTGTCACTTCCAGTGTGTGGATTATTTCAAAGGGTTTTTGATGGCGGCAACTTTCCCTCACCGTGGAAGGAATCCACGCTGTTTCCTGTATACAAGTCCGTTGACAAAGAAGATATCAAAAACTATAGGGGAATATCGAAACTTTCAATTCTTCCCAAGGCCATGGAATCGATTTTAACAGATGAAATTTTTCATACATACAGGCATTACATCAGGGAGGAATAGCAAGGTTTCTTTAAGAGTCGTTCAACCAGCACAAACCTAGCCATTTACCAGGATTTTCTAGTTTCAAATCTGGAGAGCGAAAGCGTTCGACAGTGTATGCCACAAATTGTTGATGAGAAAACTATCACGAGTAGGAATGGGTGGGGCTTATCTTGCCTGGATCGAGAGCTATCTTCAGGGCCGTCACCAACGGGTTCTCATTGGAGGGATCTCATCAAAGGTAGTTAATGTTCAATCAGAGGTACCCTAGGGCTCACACATAGGACCTGTACTTTTCTCCTTATTTGTTAATGACGTATCTTCCTGCTTTCGAGTTACAAAGTGCCTATTGTACGCAGACGATCTTAAATTTTTTAACATCGTTGATGAGAGTATTGACATTCAGAGTGATTTTGATCGACTCGTTGACTGGTGTGACAAGAACTGGTTTTTATATATGCCATAGTCCTTTGGTCATGGAATATAAAATTACTGAGACGGTGCTTGGATCAGTTCAGTCGTTTAACGATCTAGGAGTAATATTTGACCAAAAGCTTACCTTTAACCTCCATCTGGATCAAATAATATCAAAATGTTTTAGACTTCTGGAGTTTATAAAGAGAAACACTAAACTCATGGTCGACACTAAAGGCATTACATCTCTTTATCATCTGGTCTCCAGACTATCATTGTCACATATCAAAATTGGTGAAAGTCCAAAATACATTTTTAAAATATCTTTTGTATAAGCATCATGTTCCATCCGACAACCTGAGTTATGAGGTCAGATCCATGCTCTGCGGATATAAAACTCTGGAAGTAAGACGCAATAACTACTTTCTGTATTTTCTTTATAAGCTCCTCCATGGTGAGATTGATTGTCCTCAACTGCTGGGGCAACTTAACTTCAGAACACCGCTAAGACCTCTTCGACATCACCAACTTTTCTCTGAGAGAGTGAACCGAACAAATTATGGAGAACAGGCATTTGTTGATCGCATGACACGTGTATATAATGCAAATTTTAGCCATATAGACATTTTTTCAATTAGTCTTAACAGTTTAAAAAAACTTAGTAAATTAGAAAATGCACAATTATTGTGAATTGTAAAAGTTGTTCCTTTTGTATGTCTTCGTATTTGTTTAATTATTACTATGTATATATTTTTAATGTTAAGTGTGATACAAACCAAATTTTTCTTTCCCTTCTGAATGTTACTTTCATTTAATGAAATACTTATATACCTTGTTTGTTTAAAATTATTTGAATTAAGTTAAGACCACTGTTGTACCATTTGGGGATCTTTCCCTGTAGTGTATGTATTGAATAAATAAATAAATAAATAAATAAATAAATAGATAAACACTTAACAAGTCTGCTGTTAATTTTGCCGAAGGTCTGCTAATGAAATATTTGGCATGTCTATGTCCCGGTAGATTAAACCACCACTTCTGGGACACTTCTTCTATCCCTTTTTGAATGGATGGCTTGGCTATGGGCCTTGCGACTCCGCAAAATGGTTCTGGTCCTGTTAGTGGCTCGGCCAAGCCTTCTCGGGCTAATTCGTCTGCCATCTCGTTGCCTCCATGGCCTTCGTGTCCTGGCACCCACGCCAAGGTCACCTTTCTATTAAGTCTTCCCATTTCGTTCAACAGATTTATACAGTCCAATACTAACTGATGTTACTATAATGGAAGATACTGCTTTGATTGCTGCTTGGCTATCGGAGTAGATAACGATTGTCTTGTTGCTCACCTTCCTCCTGATCATTTCCTTTATACAGAGGATGATAGCTGTAATTTCCGCCTGAAATACTGTGGCGAGTGTGCCCATAGGTATCGAGATTTTTGGTCGGTTTTCGAGCCGTCTGTATACCAGACTATGTCTGCCCTTATGGGTGGGCCTTTTATCCATAGGTCTCTTGACGGTATTTGTGTTTGCTCGTACTCGTAAGGAAGCGCGCAAGGTTCAGACAGGATGTATAAACACCAAAACTAGCGTAATTAACTTCATACAGACCATTTAGATATTGAGGACATTGGATAAATAAGCTTTTTCTAAGTCCGAAAATTATTTTTAAATTTGATATGATTTTGGGGTGTTTCAAGAAACAGGGGGAAACCAAACAAGTCTTCTTAGAAGATGAGATAAAATTGCAGCAAACATTTTAAGAATACATTTGGCAACAGTGTGTCCCTGAAAAATTGACGTTTTAGCTATTATGACAATTGACAGTAACAACGCAGGGCCCAACTCAGCTCAAGTGACACCCGATGCATTGCCATAGTTTTTAATAAAATCTTTTTTTTTTAAATTGTTATACACATTTTTTGCGAATAAAGTCAGTACAAACTATGCAATAACTCAGCGCAATAAATTTTTATTTTTTAAATATGGCGGGGCTAATTTTTTTCTAAACGAGTTGCTATATCTCCGGGAATTTTCAACATGTTTGAAAATAAATAAATCCAAAAACGACGGCGCTAACTTTATAGATGTTCTAAATGTCCTTTTCTCGACTTCCCAATATTTCTACACCCTGATCCTAAAGGAATTTCGTGCAAATTGTAACATTTAAGAAGCATGTCATGGATGCAAGCCTTTAGAACTTGTTTCTTTTCAAAGCCCTACAAGAAAAATCAAGAGGAGTCAAGTCGGAGAACCGTGCAGGCCGTTTAAAGTTTTTTTAGCATGCATCTGTTGCATAAATATTTACTTTCGCTCCAGTTAAATCAAATATCTCTATTAGGCGTTTATTTGATGCATCGTTGATTATATTCCATTTAATTGTTAAAAATTCCACCTTGTCCTAATGTGTGCCAAACTAATTGACAGGGTCACTGCCTGCAAACCATTGATCATACTAATAGTTCTCATAATTAATATATTCACGAGCAATGAATTCCTTGAAAAAGCTGCTATGCATGGCAGATCAAAAGTTTAAAATGCAGATAGATATTCAACGTTTATCAGAAAAATGGTCACAAGTCTTTTTTACAAGCGCACCGGTTGTTAAAGCATTGATACACTCTGTATACTTTTTAAAATTAAATCTTTTATTTAATTATTTGCGGCGTTGCCAAGCTATTCAATCTTTCTTTGAATTGCTACGAAATTATAGAAAAGTATATACGGCCAGGAGAAAAATTTCCGAAAATAGCTACTTCCGTTTATCTCCCTAGTTGTGACGTCCTTGTCTAAATATTGAATTTTTTAAGTGAAAACGTTTTTAGGCTCGTTCGGTACATTTTCCGTGGGTAGTGAAAAAGACTGACCCGTCAGATTTAACGCGTGATACGTCAAATTAACGTTCGGGTAATTTCTAGATATTTAGCATTTTCCTCCAAAAACGGCTATATCAATTCGAATAATCATCTACTTAATTACCAAATTTACAATAAATATGTATTATACCGGCCTATATACTTAGGTATATTCAGTTTTGAGGCACGTATTTCCATCGACAGCATAGCCTCAGATTGTAGAGCACTCGCTCGCATGCGAGAGGTAACGGGATCGATGCCCGGCATCTTCAAGAACTTTGTTTTCTTATTTTATTTGGTTTTTAATATCGCTTTGTTGATGGTTTCACTTTTGTCGTGTAGCCTTAAGCACATACCGCACCTGTCAAATACGTCGTTTAACGAATATTTTTATATTAATTTTCAGATTTAAATTTTGGAATAGTGAGTGTTGGGGAAACACCCCAACACAAGTAGAAACTATCGTTTTTCACCGTATAGTTTGGTGATAACACCCTGTATGTATGTAGTATGAATGAACCGTAATTAAATTCAAAATAGATTTATTTCACCCCGGGTACAACCCAATTTGTGCATTTAAATTAGCATATGTCAATTCTCTATTACCCCTTAGTCCAAACCTGGATGGACGATGCCTTAGTTCGAACCTGTACACCAGTACTGTCAGTACAATATAGCAACTTTTCACTCGTAAGGGAAAACGTTTGTAAGCGTTTTCAATTTTAATGTATCCTTGTCTCAGTCTGTATTGTGTGAGCAACCACGTGTCAAATAAAGAAAGAAAATCGTGACGCTATCTATGAGGCCGCTCCGGAAAAGCTCAAAGCCGGACGCGGCGAACGTGGACAAATCAGATGACATCCTGATGACGTTGAGAAGAGTATTTACTGACCGATGTAACGAACAGCTTGTGCATGAATGAAGCTTCTGTCGTTTTTATATGGTTGTGTCGAGAATGGTCGAGGTCAGTCCTACATACCCCCTCCCCGAGGCCGATGTCTCGGCAGCTAGTACGTTAGGATTGTGATGCGCTCATCGCTGAGCCGCTGGAAATATCGGAAATGGTCACCATGCCAGGGCCCAGGATTAGTGCCTGCGCAGTAGCGTTAAAATTTGGCGCATAGTCTGCACAAATATGGTTAAAGTGGCGGATTACATACTATCTCACCCAAGCTAAAAAAACCAATGGATGGTGAGGGGGATCGGGGAAGGGGAGGTGTAAAATTTAAGAAATCTAGGAGGCGAGGGGGGAGGGAAGAGGTGAGGGGTAGGAGAGGGGAGTAAGTAGGAATAACCCCGACCATTCTCGACATAACCAAATGAAAGTGACTGAAGCTACATTCGTGCACAAGCTGTTCTTTACATCGGTCGGTAAATTTTAGAAAATAAGTTCTAATTCATCCATCGTCTCCAATCTTGAAAACCAATCCATTAGAAATCATTGTGAAAGTGCAAAAGTGAACATTTTATCAAATATTTATATTACGGCAATTTTAAGTGACAATAGGGAAGTTTTAAGTCAAAGATCTAAAAGATTTCAAGATATGGTAGAAGATAATAATATGATGTCAAATAATATTTCTAATAATATATTAGATCATCAAAGGCGTCTCATTTATTATAATAATGCCAAAAATATAATTATATAATAAAATATTGCTTTGGAAAATAATATTATTAATTTAAATTTAGGAGAAAGTGTTGAAATCACATCTTTGGAAAATAATAATTTTGATTTAAGTTTAGGAGAAAATGAGAATATTGTTTTCGAAAATGAATATATTGTTTTCGAAAATATTGCTTTGGAAAATAAGAACTCTTTGTCTAGTGCACTGCATGTAACACTCTGATTTGAAATTTTATTTTATATGCTGCATTTAGCAACAAAAGATGCTATATTTTGTGGTAAGAATTATTGAATATTAACCTCTTCGGTTAATTAATTTTAAATTCATTTATTCGATTTTCAATGTAAATTAATTAATTTACATACGGTTAATAATATATATGTACTAGCTTTTATAACACTATTGTGGCCTTAAGTAGCTATTTTGATCATCCTTTTCTCTCATGTTGTCTTCAGGCACTTTGTGACTATTTATTTTAGTTGATAATCTGTGGCTCGCTTAGGTTTGATCAAACAACTAAAATAAGATATTATGTTATTAGTCTAACTTTGCTTATTTATATTACATTAATTATGTTTGCTTGCCGTCCGGTATTTTTAGGAATTGAGTTAATGAAATCTACTTTTGAGCCTCGTTAGATCCGTCAAATTCATATTCTACTTTCGGTTTGAATATTTCACTTCTAATCTCAGACTGATAACTTTTTGGGGGCACTGATTTGCTTCACTTCTAATCTCAGACTGAAACTTTTTGGGACCACTGATTTGCTTTGAGATACTCATATTTATCTTTTCACGCGGCATATTGTAACTTTTGTAATATTTGGTTGGTAACCTTGAATAGTAGTAATGGGCTATTTTCCCATAATGGGTGCTGTCGATTATTTCGTTTAGGAATAGTTCCTATTATTTATTGAAACATTTAAATTTGGATCATTAATTGTGGCTTCCCCATGGATTTATAACAATAATAAACGAGAACTAAGTCCTTTATTATCGTCGAATTATTCATTGTATCGACTCGTTAGGCATTTCTCGGCACTACCACTTTTTCTGATTTGACGTTTTTTCTCTAATTCGGTGGAAGTGGCAAAGGCAAATTGACTGAAACCGATGTCTCGTTCTTCTAGGAATACCTGTTGGGAATAGAGGAAGCGCTTTGCTATTAGTGCAGTCATAGGTGACTCAACTTTTTGTATTGTACTTAATACTACCCTTCTAGGGGATCTGTGATTGAGTCCCTAATTCGTGCTTGACACTACCAAGTTATTGGGGTATTCCTACTGCACTAGAGGCTTTCCGAGCTCATCTTACAAAACCGAGGCAGTTGATGCTCCAGCAACCCTCCAACTCGAGTCTCGAGAGAGAGTTTTATCACCGGGCTATCTCACTGCAAGTTTTATCACCGGGCTATCGAGTCCACTGCAAGTTTTATCACAGGGCTATAGTGCAGCTACTAGTTCAGGCATACGTATATGCAATAATCTTAGGTAAACCAAAGTGATCACTTCGGATTGTAGTGTTTAGAGCGTTTAGGTGTAAGGCATACAGTACCGAGTTTACAAACAGAATTGGTCTCAGTACAATCGTCATATTGTACCCTCATTATTTATTACCTAATAGTTTTTTGGTCATTCCTTTGCTTTAAATTGCTTTTAAATTTCACTGTAAGATTGTTGCTGTTTAAGTTTAAAAAAACAAGAAGCCAATAAATTGTTCCTTAAGTTAAGATTGTGTTTTCTTGTTAAGTTAAGATTGTGTTTTTTGTTTGATAAACGTGCCTAACAACCCCGTATAACACCAGCGGAGCTTTTCCAGTTAAGCTGGTAGAACTGGTGGCACTCATGAACTCCACTCCTGGAACCGCGTATTGCAAACACGACTCTCCGCTGTTAGGTTTGTTTTAATTAAAATCTTTACCTTTTAACTTTAGTAAGAAAATCGTGTTGCATGCATCACTGTGGAACTAACTCCCAGGACATCTGTTTTCCCCTAAGTATGTGTGCCACTGCCATAAAAAAATCATAACCCTTCGGGTCTTTTGAGGAGTTTTTGTGTGTCACAGAAGTTCATTCTGTTAAATGCCGAGTGTCACAATAAACTTACATGATATGCAATAATAAAAATTTTATTCTCTACAACTTGCGTTATATTTGATATTTGACGTGCTTATTTACCAATTTTCGCAGGCGATATATGGATTCTTCACAAATCATAATTGATAACCATATTTAATACTGAATATGGAGAATATTATGTTTACGGTAACGCCCAAATTCGTCGATATATATTAACAGGTGGTCATTCGACTATTCTTACCATTTTAAGAATTTTAATGTGAATAATGTGTAACCTTACACAAAACCAATTGGTTCGCATGATAAATAACAGCAGCGAACGAAAGTCTACATAGCTATTGCGTTATTCCAAATATGTCAACATTATTTATAAGAAACTAGTTCGTATAAAACCGTAAAATTTATATCTCGAAACCACGAATGTGACAACAACATATAAGGATAACACTTCGAGGATTATTAAACGAGATTTAAGGTAATGAGTTAATGGAGATCATTGGATTTAATAAACCAGTATTTCAGTTTCAGACGACAACGACGTCAGTTATAAAAATATTGACGCGTTTTTGAAATGAATTATTCATACGAAGGCGATTTTCTTAATGTAATTGTAGGTTTTGCGAATTAGTTGTCTTTGCACAGCAGAAAAATTATTACACCTTGTAAATAACTACCCTAGGAATGGAGTTTTTAACTTAATGGCGTGAGCAATAATTTCTGAAAATATAAGAGAATTTAAGAGAGGAACTATTGTCGGATCGTCTTGGTCAACTGGTTCAGCTGAGCATCACAAACAAAGATTTACAGAGAAAATAAAGAACACTTTTAGACTTATTACGCGGAGGGTTCTAAATAATTTTTTTGTTGCTGTTGAGGATATATCTTAGTATTTTATTGCTAGCCAATACGTGACTACTGAGATGCGGTTGATTTGTCAGCAATCATATTTAAAAAAAGTAACGCTCCACCGCGGAGGAGGCATCGTGCAATCCGCGAGGTTTTCGGCGACTTGGGCTATGGCATATTTCAGGGCGTGGCACCCTGCAGCCGTGTCACGTATAGACATCCACGGCACGCCATAAATTCCAGGCCATGACGTCACCGCCAAGGATGAGGCCACTTGGACCATATATTTAAAAAGTCTTTGGTTGAGAGAGAAAAGGAGAGTTTTGCACTAAGAGTGGGGTCCCGAGAAATAGAGGTCGATAGACCTTACTGCTGGATAAAATGACGTAACACGCCATAAATTCTCGACTATGACGTCATCATCAAGATTTGAAAACCTGTTATATATCACCTTAAAGGTTTCGTTTAATGTAGGTTATCCTCAAGTATTTATACCTGATTTCGGTTACTGATAACCATTCTCAAATATTTAACCCTAACATCATTTATCAGCATTCGTTCGCTTGGGTTATATCATATTAAAGGGTTTGAATAAATGAATATAATTAAATCCATAAGTTTTCGGCTAATAATTCCAAGCTATGCTTCGAATAACTTTTCTTTTTTTTTTGGAATGGAAAACGAAATTTCAAACAAAAACCATTTAGTAAATGTTGATTATCTCTTTATATTCATTTATTAATCAACTGAGCATATATACCACATCATTGTTTCTCATACAACTGAATATCATCTTTATAATCATTATACTTAATATTATCCATTATACTTAAATAATAGTACTATGACATGTATTTTCATGGAGGATATTTTGCGAAAGGGTGAACGAGACCCCCACCTGTGCAAAGATACACAAGGTCCTAGCAAAAGGAAACTCTACAAGCCGAGTCGAACTCCTGAAAGGAGCTCATTAAAGCCCACTTTCCAGCTTCAATTCAGATGACTGAAACCACAGTACTCGAAGAGCCTCCTAAAAGAAGGTCAACGAAGCAAGATTGGAGGCTAGCTGCGGACATCATAACGCCGTCTAAGGTCAGATGGGCAGTAAGCCAATTTCAACCGTACACATCGCCGGGGATAGATGAGATATACCCAGTACTTCTACAGAGAGGACAGGATAGTTTGGTCCCATCTCTCTGTACGATCTTCAGAGGCTGTATAGCTTGGGGATTCATACCTACAAAATGGCAACAAGTGAAGGTTATATACCTGCCGAAGGTAGGCAGGATACCGGACCAGACACCAAA
>JAEQML010062751.1:0-23974 GCA_016904865.1 Pissodes strobi | reverse complement strand
TCAGATTCATCATTGGACTTGATAGCGGGCACCGTTAAAGGTCGAAAGTGACTCAGGCAAAATATATCGTCTATCCCATTCAGCTTGACGGTGCAATGGTCCAATTTGCTTGTTCCAAGATCAGAATGAGCCAATAAAATTAAAAATGACACACATCTCAAAGGCAAAACGATTTTCTGGGTGAGCAACACGGAGTGTTTCGAGTAGGCGCGAAGATCCCGAGGTAAACGCATCAGATTGTAGACTTTGGTCACTTCATAAACGGTATCGAACAGGACGCATAGCTCGTAGGATGAAACTAAAAAAAGCAGTCAGTCATTATTATGCAACAAGAAAAGTTAAAAATAGTGTCCAACAATATTTTGGTCTTAAAAACGATATCAAGGTGCGGTTTTCACTGAATATATTTATTTGAAACCAATGTCATTTTGTTTTGATAACCAAAACTACCAAAAAGAAAATTGCTTTTTTTCAGATATAGAGCAACTTCGTTAATTCGAATAGGACACCGTGAATATATTTGGATATTTGTAAAGCTTGTCTCTTCTTCTTTTAAAAAATATAACATATGATATAGCCATTTTTTAAAATTACCGATTATTAACGTTTTAAAAATGTATATGTATGTAGGAATATTAAGGAATATTTCTATCGGAATCGTAAAAAAGTTACTTATGGAATGAAATTTATTTAAGACATTTCCAAGTAACACATAGGACGGCGCTTTATATCCAAATTGCTTTAAAAATTATTTATAATAATTGCTTCATTTATGACTATATGGAGTTATTGCGGAATCTTACCATTACCAATTTGCTTAAATGATATTTTGGTTCTTTAGTTCAGTTTTTAAGCGGTTTATGAACGTAATTTGAGAGATGCTATAAAGCAGCTTTTTAATTGTTCTATAAAGACATTCATTATGACTTTTAAGCTATATACTTACTTTGTAATCATGCTGAAGATCCTCTTATACAGACAAATGATATCTTTATAGATGCTTTATGAAGATTATTTACACGCTTATATACCATTTAAAGGGACAGATTAGGTGTTTAAGCAAAATGGCGTCGTGAAATACCACTACACAGGATGTTAAGAATTTTTGTCTTTCAATGCTTCTATAGAGAGTATATTTAGTGTTTTAGTTATGTTCCACTTAATAATTTGCTGTCAAGATGATTAAAAATGACAACTTTAAGAACTGGAAAAATCTGAAGAAATCTGGACGTTTTACATAGGATGGCGCTTTACATCCGAATTGCTTTAAAAATGGTTTATAAGTGCTTCATGTATGACTATATGGAGTTATTGCAGAATCTCAGATTATCAATTTCCTTAAATGATATTTTGGTTTCTTAATTTAGTTCTTTAAGCGGTTTAAGAACGTAATTTGAGAGCTGCTATAAAGTAGCTTTTTAATTGTTCTATAAAGACATTCATTATGACTTTTAAGCTATATACTTGCTTTGCAAACATGCCCAAGATCCTCTTTTACGGACAAATGATATCTTTATAGCTGCTTTATAAAGATTATTTAAGCGCCTATATGCCATTTAAATGGACAGATTACCTGTTTAAGCAAAATGGCGTCGTGAAATACCACTACACATGATGTTAAGAATTTTTGTTAGCGACTCCATATGATTTACTGAAATGTAATGTTGATAGATGAAACGGCATTTTATTAGAAAACAAAATTGCGTTTTGGTAGTAAATTAATACATTCTATTCATCAAAATTATTATAATTCATATAAAACACTTGTTTCGGATCAATTTATTAAAAAATTATTGATTTTTATGAAAAAAAAGTTATGAAAATAATTTCTAAAAATTTAGAAAAATGGTCAATCTTCTAAATTTTGATGGCGAGTAGTAATTTTACGAGGTAGCATATTACATAATTACAATACATTTTTTCTGGCATGTCGTTTTTAGGTACTCCCGCCTGCCCTCAATAGCTTTTTATACATAACTCAATCAAATAATTCCATATCCTGTAGACGCCATTCTGAATGGCTATTCCTACAACCTACAACCTCTGTAATTATCAAAATGTCTGTTTGAGTTTGAGTTTTAGTGGAGTAGCAGATATTCCTGTAACCATTTTGCAATATAGAAGATATAATGAGGCGGTAACTCTTTCCAAATATATAAAAGTTATATAAGGCATATTTAATCGCGTAAATTGCACTTATGTATTTTTTAGAAAACAGTTACATAAGCGCCATATAATAATATTTACACAGCATTATTGCAATTTAAGAGCAAGTGTAACCACTATATAGTTGCTTTATATGTTCTTTATAATGGTGATGGTAAGCGCTATACATAGTTCAAGAAGTTATATAGTGGCTATATATTAGGCATATATACGTGTTAAAACAGTTATATAGAAGTATTATAGAATAGTTTTTTTGGAGCATTTAGTTACAATTTTATATAATAGCTGAGTAAAGTGGTCCCTTTAAGACAAATAGCAGCTACATAAATAATATATAATTGATTATGTTACCTTTTATAGCATTGATATAAAGGTTTGTTTAACCTTTATAAATATTTTTGTGTTACTTGGGTTCGTTCTCTCTCTCTGTGTAGCTTTTACAACACCGGGTGTGTCTTAGCTGACTTTACGATTTGCCTCCATTGGTTTCTGTCCATCATAAGCTGTTCGGCATTGGCGATATTTAGGGTTCTTATGTCTGCTAACAGGTTATCCCTCCAGCGCAATTTGGGTCTTCCAAGTGGTCTTCTGTCGGTTGGATTCTGTTGTCATACTAATTTCACCACTCGTTCGTCATTTTGTCTTTTCATGTGTCCGGCCCATCTTAGTCATTCAGCTTTAACCATGTTGTCGATATCTGGTTGACGGTATATGTTTTCCAATTCTCTGTTGTTTCTGATCCGGTAATGTCCCGAGTTTTGGTCTTTCACTGGCCCATATATACTCCGAAGGATTTTTCTTTCTGCTATTCTTAGTCGGTTTTCATTTTGTTTTGTCATGGTCCACGTTTCGCACACATATGTCATAATGGGTTTGATAATAGTGTGGTAGGGTAGATACTTATTTTTGTTCTTCGAGAGACTGTTTTGGACTTCATTATTTTCTGTAGTGCAAAGTAACAGCGATTCCCACTTTGTATTCTCATGTTAATTTCATCTGTCATTGTGGCTCCCAAATATTTAAAGTGCTCCACTCGCTCGAAATTATATGTATCTATGGTTACATTTTGCCCAATTCGATCTCGCTGATCGGTTCTTACGGTTGCCATATATTTAGTTTTAGACTCATTAATTTTTAAACCAACTTCTTTTGCAGTATTTTCTAGTTTAGACAAATCTTCTTTTATGTCTATGGTTGTCTTTCCTACTATGTCTAAATCGTCCGCAAAAGCTAGAATAAGTCGGGGGCCTTGATCCCTGAACAAAAGTGTACCAGTGTTTGCTGCTCACTGCTTGCATGCGTTGAAACTCTTTCCCCAATTCCAACACTACTATAGGACTTTTCGACACATACTTTAGTCATGCTTATCAACTTTCTAGTTATTCCTAGTTCTGCCATAGCGTTCCATAGTTCCACTCTTGAAATGCTATCATATGCTTGTTGGAAATCAATAAATAGCTGGTGTAAAGTTTTGCTGTATTCCCAGCATTTCTCCATCAGTTGTCGAATAGTGAACATTTGATCTATAGTTGAGCGTTTTTTTCTAAATACACACTGATAATCCCCCAGTTGGTGTTCGACATAAGGAGTTATTTTATCTAGCAGAATGAGAGCCAGCACTTTATATCCCGTATTAATAAGAGATATTCCACGATAATTTGAACAGCATATTTTATCTCCTTTCTTATGTAGGGGCACTATAACACTTTCCTTCCAACTAGAGGGTATTCCTTCTTCTTTCCATATTTGACAGATGAGCGCATGAAAATGCTGTATAGGCAAAAGCGGTCTTATCGTGCGGCTCCAAAGGTCACATTTTTCATTAAATGTCATTCCTTTGACATATTTTATACGCAAAATTTGCCACGAATGAAGTTTTTACTGAAAATTGTGACCTTTGGACCCGCACGATAAGATCGGTTTTGACTTATAACAAAGCTTCCCCTCCATTTTTTAGGCATTCGGGCGGTATTTTGTCGCTGCCTGAAGCCTTGATATTTTTAAGTCTGCTAATGGCTTTTGAGGTTTCTTCTACCGTTGGCTCTGATATTAGTGGCTCCGCTGTGTAGAATATTTGTTCCGGTGTTTCACCCTCCATCTCTATGTTTAGCAAATTGTCGAAGTATTTTTTCCAGGTTTCAATTACTTCCATTTCGTTGGTTACTAGGTTTCCTTCATCATTTTTTACAATAGTACATGATCTGGGTTTGATGCTACTTTTTATGTTTTTAACTTCCCTAAAAAATGTTCTACCCCTATTGTTGGTACTGGTTGTTTGTTAGATCTCTAGTATTCTATTTTCATGCTCTCTTTTCTTTCTGCTTAAAGTTTTTCGAGCTCTCGTTCTCTCCTGTTTATATTCTTCTTTATTATGCACATTTGGTTCTTGTATCATTTTCTGTCGGGCTCGATTTCTTGACATTAGCGTGTCCTCACACTCCCTGTCGAACCATTCTTTCTTTTTCATACGAGGTTTGACTCCAATTATGTTTTTGGTATCATGTATAATGGCCTTTTGTAAAGTAACCCATTTGCTTTCGACACTTGTGTAACTTCCCAGCGACTCCAATGCAGTCGCCAAGTTTGTCTGGTAGTCATCTTTTAAAGCATCAACATTCCACAAGTGGCTTTTTTCTGCTTTTCCATTCTTCTGAGTTGAGATCCTTATTCTAAGTTTGGCTGCAACAAGGAGGTGGTCACTATCTGCATCCAAGCCTCGGAAACTTCTAACATCCAGAACGTAGCTGCCGTGCCTTGCATCAATTAATACATGGTCTACTTGATTTCTTGTAACCCCATCGTTGGATATCCAGGTTTGTTTGTGTATGTTCTTATGTTCAAACATTGTTGACTTGATAAGGAGGTTATTAGATGATGCTAAATCCACCAGTCGCAGGCCATTATTATTACAATGGTCGTGCAAACTGTATCGTCCTATGGTGGGCCTAAAGGCTTTCTCTCTTCCAACTTTTGCATTAAAGTCTCCCAGTATTAGGGTCATATCCTGTTTTGGGATTGTGCTCAGCACTCGTTCCAGAGGTCGTAAAAAGATTCCTTAACATGGTCGTCTTTTTCTTCAGTAGGTGCGTGTATGGATACACATATACATATACTTTGAGTCTAATAAAGCATATGCGCTCATTTACTGGGTTAAATGCGATAATAGATCCTACTAGATCTAAATGGACAACAAAGCCGGTCCCAAATTCGTGTCTTTGTTCTCTATTTCCGTTTTAGAATACTACAGATTTTCAAACTTTCTGAATTCCCGTGTCTAACCATCGTACCTCTTGTACTGTCGTGATATCCATACCGATATGTTCAAGTTCTATCGTTCTTATCGCTGCTGCGGGTCTAAACCAGCTTAAAACATTCAATGTTCCAACTTTCAAATCCTTTTTCCATAGCCGTAATCGTCGTCGTAGATCCGTCCCAATCTGAGGCAAGTCATCAGTTGACATAACATGTGTGATTTTTACGAGGTGGAGTTGTTAGCCCCACGCTCAACCCTCCTTCTTTATCCGGGCTTGGTACACATTCAATATTGTTTACCTTTTTGGGGATATGTAGTCTTCTCGTCCAGTTTTTAATAAATCTTGGTCCCCATAATAGTACGGTTTTTTTTTTAATGATAATAGCACACACACTAAAGGGAGATCTTATGGCGCTCGACGAGCCATGTGTGTGCGAAGATGTTGATTGACACGGTTCTTGAATACTTCTAGGTTGTAATTAGAGGGAAGCAGATGTCCTGGAAGTGAGTTCCACAATTATGCAGTGCGCCAGACAAAAGAGTTCTTGTAAAGCGATGTTATAGGTGTTTCCAGTTGTACGACGAACTGGTGCGCTCTTGCCGTCTGTCGTGACTGTCTGACAGGCGTTGCCAGGGACGGGATGAGGCGGGCCTAGAAGGCTGATTTTGCGATGTTAGCAACGTAGTCATGCCGTATTGCTGTTGACCGAATCACCCAGCAGTCCTATTGACGAGGAGGATGAAAGAATGGTCGATCCTGCTATAATGATGTCATGGCCCGCCGTATTGGCCCTCTTGGTAAACATGGCTGCTTGGGCCTTTGCTGCATTGAACTGGACCAAATTTCTGTCGCCCCAAGTTTGAACTTTTTTCAGGTCGGAAGTACCTAATGGCGGACCAACTGTAATAATTGTGTACTGGTCAGGATTGGTGGTTAGAAAAAGATCCAGAAGGGCGGCGAATGCGCCCCTCTCTGAGATTCGAGTTGGTTCGTCTACAAGTTGAGTAAGCCCGCAGCTGATGACAAATGGTTCAGCTTCTCTACCTTCTTTGTCGGTCAGGTTGTGATGTTTGAGCCAGTTGGTGTTGTGGGCATTGCAATCTCCCACAACGAATATTTCTGAATTGGGGTGGTCGACCTGTATTGAATCAAAAGTGATAGCTAGTGTTGTAAAAAAGATTTGGTAGGCTCTATGGCTAGGAGGGCGATAGAAACAACATATAAACTTGGTTAATCCCTTGGCGGTGAACTTGAGCCACATGACGTCAAGGTTGTTGGGTTCGAGTGTTTCCTCGCGGTGACATGAAAGGTCGCCTCGGACAGACGCATATTCCGAACATATGTCTAACTCGGGTGTGTAAATCGTAACCAGGATAGGGGTAGTTTACTGTTGTTGTTGTAGAACCTACTTGTGTTGGTCTATTTGCTTGTAGATGTTGGTGTACCGAATTTATGTTTGTATTTAGGCCTCTTATGTTGCAGAAATCTATTCTAAATTGGTTCGGTATCTTTGCCGTCTGTGAAATGTGGAATGAAGGGCGAATGTAAGAATATTAAGGAAATATTTCTATAGGAATCGTGAAAGAGTTAGCTTTGGAATGAAATTTATTTACGACTTCTTCTCTTCTTCTTCTTCAGCCTCTCTCGGTCCACTGCTGGACGAAGGCCTCTCCCAGGACCCTCCACGAATTTCTGTCCTGTGCTACTCGGAACCATTGTCTTCCTGTGCATCTTCTGACATCGTCCAACCATCTTTTCTGCGGCCTTCCCACACTCATTTTTGTTTCTCTAGGTCTCCAATGTACCAGTCTTATTGTCCACCTGTCTGTATTCTGCCTTGCAACGTGTCCTATCCATTGCCATTTGAGTGTCATTGTTCTTTTGATGATATCTGTTAGGCCTGTTCTTTCTCTGATGATTTCGTTGCGGTTTCTCTGTCTTAAGCTCACACCGAGTATTTTTCTTTTCATCGATCTTTGTGTAACCCTTAGGCTTTCTGCATTTTTTTTTCTGTAAGCGTGACAGTTTCTACGCCATAAGTAGCCACAAACCGTTGTAATAAGACATTACTTAATAAATAAATAAATAAATACATTGGGTCAGGTCTCGGAATCCAGGTTTTTGGATTTGACAGTAAATACTCGATTGGCTTAAGACGATCACATCCATTATGTTGCGAGCATCAAGTAGTGGGACTCACTCAGACTGTTTTACTTAGGGCAGGTGCAGTCCGTGATTGCCTACGGGATATTCTTTTAGGGCTCCTCTAGGTCGGCTTCACAAATCTTTCTAGCTCAAAAACGCATTATAAGATGCATATTTAATCTTCACCCAAGGACTTCATGTAGACCATATTTCAGTAAGTTGGGCGTCCTTACAGTCCTATCTTTGTAGTTCAGTTCCCTGGTTTTGTTGGTTAAAAGAAATTCTCAGTGATTTCCCACGAATCTACAATTACGGTCTGAGAGTATACTGTGTTGGCACTGACCTGAACATACCCACTCACAATTCCACTTTTTTATGAAAGGGGACCTAACTACATGACTGTAAAGGCATTTGGAGCGTTGCCAAGAGAATTTCAGCAAATCATCAAAACCATAAACACGAATCCCGGTGGCTACTTGATAAGTGTTTCTATTCTTTTGACTTTGAAATATAGTGTTGTCTTGTATGTCAGATTAATTGTTCTTTTGCCATATCTATTTTTCAGTTGGTTGTACATACGCATTGTGTATTGTAACATTTTAAACATTTTGACTTTGTTTTTAGTTATATCATCATAATACAATGTAGGTGCATAATTTTGTGATATTAATTTGTGTACCTTTTGTGTTTGTCATATAAGGTTTCCAAGAAACAATTACCTTTTGACGTTGCTTTGTTATGTGAACATAATTTTGCTGGCAATAAAGAATATTATAGTTATTATAACCTGCGATATTACAATTAATTTTCAGATTTTACGCAATCATGTCACGTTAGGAAATGTCACGTATGTTGATGACTAGTATCTAGTGTGTTTTCTAATTCATAAATTCTTTAAAACGTTAATAGGCGGCCATTTTAAAAAAACAATTATATTATGTGCTATTTTTATGAGAAGAGGAAGGAACAAGCTTTAAAAATATCCAAGAGTATACAGGATGTTTCATTTAAAATAACAATACCTGAAAAAGGTCCATTTTATTTTCGGTAATTCCGGTTGTTAAAACCAAATGACGTGGGTTTCAAATGAAAATAGATATTTAAGATCGAAATAGGTCAAAATATAGCTAGACACCCTGTATTATCACCATCCATAGAACTTACGGATATTTTTCTGCACCATTTCGATAACAATGTCAAAGGCCAAATGCAACTTCAACGTCATAGGTTGCCTAGCATGTTCTCCCTTTATAAAATCGCAGTTTTTGGTCAATTTATAAAGGATGATGTATAATTCGGCTCGTAAAATCTGAAAATCATCTTTTCCTTCGTTCGCGGTGCACAGTGTGTGTGCCGCTTGCCACGCTCCATAAGAATGGTGGGGATTCTCGTACAGGAATGCCTTTGAATTGGAAATGTGGTAAGTAGCTAGTGTTTTACTGTACCTGCGTAGAAAAATAAAACCTCAATTGTAACTCCATATGTTGTCTTTGGGATGAAAATTATTTCGATTCTTTTTCTATTTTTTTATTTATTTATTAATTTATTCCTTCAAGCTATACATTCGAATATCGACATGGCGCCGTCAACTTAATACAACTTACACTTAAAATTACAATTTCAGAAAAATACAATATACAATAAAGACTACAATATATAAAATAAAATAAATCACAATGTCGCAACACATAAACCAATACAATAATAAAGATTAAAAATCAAATGAGTATAGGCAACCTTCCTTAAGATCTTTTCTAACATATTATCTAAATTTGTTATATTTCTTATTTCTGATGGTAGCCTCAAAAATGCTCCAATGGCTCTGTATCGTGGTACTCCCTCGAAAAACGTTGTTCGATGTTCAGGCACCGAGTAGACATGTTCTTCTCGGTGGTTTAGATATGTTAAGGTAATTCTCCGCTCTAGTACCAACCGACACATTACGCCTACGGTTCCTGCTTGTCAGAAACAGATCAGCATGTTTCTTCACAAATAAAACAAGGGCGAGTTAATAAAGGGAAGGTACTGTTAAAGATCCAAGTTGGGTAAAATATGCCCTACAAGATTGACGATTGGTAATGCAAGTTCAACATGCAGCGAATTATTCGTTTCTGGGCAATAAAGCTTTTTTTACTCCTGAAGGTGATACCCAAAACATGATTCCATATGAGATTATAGACTGTACGTATGAGATATAAAATATACATAGATTTTCAATGGATATTTGATCTCTTATAGAGCGAATCACCATGCATAGGCTATTCAATATATAAAAGATTCGCGATGCCCCACTCCACAGTCTTTTCTACAAAGCAAATACCGAGTCAAAAAGATACCGGGCACATGATCCCCAAAAGCAAATGCCATAGACAAGGTGAGACTCGACAAGGGCATGGTAGACACTCTTTGCTATTTGAAAATCCAAGCTCCTCATGATAACTCTAAGCGCATAACAACCAGTGGACACCCTAGTGCGGACCTCATTATTTATGTGCTCTTGGAATTTAAGGTCACCATCAACTGTCAATCCCAAAAATTTATTTGAACTCTGTGCCATGACAAGTTCATGGTTTATAGAAATGCCATTCATTAAACATCTAAAACTCAAAATACTTGTTTTCAGCGCATTAAAGTAGAGGCGGTTTGCGTGGCCAGATCATTGTCCAAAGCCAATATCAGCTGTTCCACATCGCTTTCACCCCATATAATGGTGGTGTCATGGGCAAACATAGTTACCTCGCTCTTTATCAACAATAGAGGCAGGTCATAAACATATATGAGAAAGAGTGATGGTCCCAGTACAGAACACTGGAGAAATCGGTAGGGCACCCGAGCAATACCCCCCAAATCTGACCCTCTGAACACGACTCGACAAATAAGAACCAAGCCAGCACAAAGAAGGGCTCCTAAAGCCATACCTTTCCAGCTTCCACAGCAGTATTCCATGATCTACACAGTCAAATGCTTTGGATATATCACATAACACTGCTAACAAGGTGAAGAAGATCAAAAATGGCACCACCTGTACCCCTCGATTCCCGGAAGCCAAACTGCCTAGAATTCAAAAGGCAAAGTCTATTCAAAAATAAAGTGATTCTCTCCCTCATCAGCCTTTCAACGATCTTTGACAAGGTAATTGGACTAAAATTGGACGGGCTGTTGTGGTCACCGCCCTTATGAAGATGGACAATTATGGCCTGCTTAAGACAATCAGGAAACAAACCCGTTGAAAATGAGTCGTTTATTGACTCAGCTAGGGCTTCCAGAGCCTTTGTTGGACGAGCAGAAAAAATCCTCAAGGAGAGCTGGTCCCATCCTGAAGAAGTCTTATTCCTGATCCTTCCAATAATACTTTTGACCTCGCGTGTATTTGTAGGACCAAAAAAGAATGTCTCAGCAACATTTATATTCCTCATGAAGTGTTCGGGCTCATACACGGCTGAAATACTATAAGTCAGTTCAATAGCAACACTGCAGTAGAATGAATTAATTCTGTCCGCACTCAACTCAGAATCTGTTGGCACATCAGTCCTTTTCCCTATGAGCTCGTTCACAATATACCACGATTCTTTTGATTTATTACAAAATTTTCAATTCGTCGACCATAGTACAGGGTGATCCCCTATAATGTCGCCCCCTTTAACTTTTTTATTTTAAGTGTCCCAAAAAAATTAAAAGTATGGTTATGTAGGTACTTAAAAAGACTTTTTTCTGCGTGTAAAAATATTGGAAAAATGATCAGTATACAGGGAAAAACAAAAAGTATTTTTTTTTTAATGGAACACCCTATATATGAATTTATTTTTAGATTCCTCGTGAAATTCTAAGCATATTTTATGTATGATGTTATAGCTCTAGAGTTAGTAGTTTCACAGCTCTAAACAGTTGAAAATCGGTACTTTGGCTACTTTTCACCTTGGTAGCAAGAAGGTCATTAGAGATGGAGTAAAATAAATTTCGCATTCTTATCTTAACTTTTCAAGAGCTATCTAACGGTACTAACTGGTAGGCGGTACCATGGGTATCAAATCTGGTACATCGGTAGGTACCATCAGTTAGCACCATCAGATAGCTCTTGGAAAGTTAAGATAGGAATGTGAAATTCATTTTACTCCATCTCTAATGATCTTCTTGCTACCAAGGTGAAAAGCAGCCAAAGTACCGGTTTTCTACTGTTTATAGCTGTGAAACTACTAAGTCTAGAGGTATAACATCTTACATAAAATATGCTTAGAATTTTACGAGGATTCGAAAAATAAATTCATATATAGGGTGAGCCATTGAAAAAAAAAATAACTTTTTGTTTTCCCTGTATACTGATCATTTTTCCAATATTTTTTATACGCAGAAAAATAGTATTTCTCAGTACCTACATAACCATACCTTTAATTTTTTTGGGACACTTAAAATAAAAAAGTTAAAGGGGGCGACATTATAGGGGATCACCCTGTACAGGGTGTCCCAAATTCGAGCCTCATCATTGGGATCTCGGAAACTAGAAGAGATACGAGGTCGGTTAAATGAAGGCAAAGTTGCGCAATTTGATGCTGATCAAAATGCCACCTCAAAAGTTAAAAAAATCCGAATACTTCCGAAGATATTTAGAAAAAAGCGAATAGTCGCGATTTAATTTTTATTTTTTTATGACTCTATTTCAGTAGATATAACAAAGTAAATTTCACATTCTCATTGCTACTTTTTCTGTTCTACAAGATGGTGTTATCAGATTTTCAAACCGACGTTTCGTCTTTGAGCTGCCATCATCAGCTTTGTTTTTTTAAATACGGCCCTGGATTTTTTATTACGGATTTTAAGGGCTTCTAATGTCCCAAAACCAATGATGTATCACACTAATTCGAAAAAATCATTTTAATGATTTCCTGGTAAAATCTTACCAAAAATATGTTTTCTGTCTCTCTCCTACACATGAGGTCTTATGGAAAATTACATTAATATGAATTTTTCGAATAAGTGCAATACATCATTGGTTTTGGAACTTTAGATGCTCTTAAAATCCGTAATAAAAAATCCAGGGCCGTATTTTAAAATACAAAGTTGATGATGGCAGCTCAAAGACGAAACGTCGGTTTGAAAATCTGATAACACCATCTTAAAGAACAGAAAAAGCAGCAATGAGAATGTGAAATTTATTTTGTTATATCTATTCAAATAGGGTCATAAAAAAATTAAAATAAAATCGCGAATATTCGGTTTTTTCCAAAAATCTTCGTAAGTATTTGGAATTTTTAAACTTTTAAGGTGGCATTTTGATCAGCATCAAATTGCACAACTTTGCCTCCATTTAACCGACCTCGTATCTCTTCTACTTTCCGAGATCCCAATGATGAGGCTCGAATTTGGGACACCCTTGACCTGCCATCAGCAACTTTGTTTTTTTTAAATACGGCCCTGGATTTTTTATTACGGATTTTAAGAGCATGTAAATTTCCAAAGCCAATGATGTATCGCACTTATTTTAAAAATTCATATTAATGGCATTTTCCATAAGAACTCATGTGTTAGAGAGAGACAGAAAACGTATTTTTGGCAAGATTTTACCAGGAAATCCTTAAAATTATTTTTTCGAATAAGTGCGATAGATCATTGGTTTTGGGACATTAGAAGCTTTTAAAGTCCGTAATAAAAAATCCAGGACCGTATTTAAAAAAACAAAGGTGATTATGGCAGCTCAAAGACGAAACGTCGGTTTGAAAATCTGATAACACCTTCTTGTAGAACAGAAAAAGCGGCAATGAGAATATGAAACTTATTTTGTTATATCTATTCAAATAAAGCCGTAAAAAAATTAAAATGAAATCAGGAATATTTGGTTTTTTCAAAATATCTTCGGAAGTTTTCGGAATTTTTTAACTTACAAGGTGGCATTTTGATCAGCATCAAATTGCGCAACTTTGCCTCCATTTAACCGATCTCGTATCTCTTCTAGTTTCCGAGATCCCAATGATGAGGCTCGAATTTGGGACACCCTGTACAGGGTGTTCACCCATAATGTCCTCCCCTTTAACTTTGTTAATTTTTAAGCTACAAAAAAAATAAAAAAACAGAATTGAAGGGTTTTTTATGTAGTTTTTGCACACGTAAACAAAAAACCAAAAAATTGTATAGTATACAGGGTAGATCAAAAAGAACCATTTTTTTAAATCTAGCCTCCATTTTTTATTCGATTTTTCGATTCTACTTAATATTCTATGAATTTTTAATATAACACACTATATGCCTATTCCTAATACTTTAGGAGTTCTTGACAGTTGAAGTCGCTATTTTTTAATTCTTTAATTATTTTGAAAGCAGAAGATACAAAATCACTACTCAAAGCAATGAGGTCGAATTGAGGAAACTCAATATTTTCACCTCAATGACTTCAAAAGCTAAACAAAAAGTTATATTCTTAGGTGGCTGTTGCCATAAAAAAATAAAAGAATAAACAAAATAGCGAATTCAACTGTCAATAACTCTTAAAGTATTAGGAATAGGCATATAGTGTGTTATATTAAAAATCCTTTTAGGTAGATTCGAAAAATCGAATAAAAAATGGGGGCTAGATTTTAAAAAATGTTTCTTTTTGATCTACCCTGTATGCTGTACAATTTTTTGTTTTTTCCTTTACGTGTGCAAACACTACATTAAAAACCCTACAATTTTGTTTTTTATTTTTTTTTGTAGCTTAAAAATTTACAAAGTTAAAGGGGGGGGACATTATGGGTGAACACCCTGTACAATCGCTTGAAAAGGGCAATTATTTTACGATATATTCTCCTATAGTGATTAAAATACTCCAAGAAGAGTTGATTATCCATTGAAAACTTTCGAACATAATGAAGGCACCGCATATTGCTTCCTGACATCCTCAAACCCTTTGTGTACCATGGCTTTCTCTTTTTATGTTTCTTATCAACAATAGGAAATGCCTGGTTAAAAATACTCAGAATGGAAGTGCCCTAGCCTGCTTCCAGAGTCAGTTACTCTCTCCCAATCATTGGAGTCATCACAAAGACGGCCGAAACGCGAAAAAAATTTCTCCCTATAAAGTCTGCCACGCTCAACACTCTTAATCTCCTGAGACTTGAATAGTAATATATAGGCCAAAACAGCCTGATGATTGTTAAAAACATAACCGATAATGGAGGAAGAGTGGCCAAAGAAGGTTGATCGATATGCATAATCAAACCAAAAGACTGCAAAAGATTGCACAACGATATTGTGCGTTCATTAACTCGGTCCCTAAAGTCTGTGTTAAAAGCTCCTCACCGAGACAACCGTCACAGAGCCTTCAAGCCCGCCAAAAAAACGGTCAAAATTCCCAGAAGACGATCAATAAATGTGCTGGGAATAAAGGTTAATCTTTTTACAATATGCCATGGAGAATTCAATGACATTTTCCTTAAAAATGTAGTCAAACTTGTTAACTGGGACAAAAATGTATCTGGAAATAAAATTGTTATGCATTAATATAATAGTGCCTCCATGTCAGAACTCTGTACGTAAAAATCCTGAGACTACAGTGAAATCCAGTAAGCCCAGGGGCTCATTCCGTCTCAACCAGTGCTCAACAAGAACCACAATCTCAGGAGACTCCAAAGACTCAAGATACAGCTCAAGTTCACTTACCTTATTATTTTTTAATAAAATTAAATTAACACCATCACGGTTGCCCTTCGTCTAAAAAAGTATTACTGCTACATTCATTACCAACAAGAAGACAAGACCTATTTACATTTGCGCCACAGCAAGTGTTGTGTTCTATCATTTGATTTGGGACTGGAACAGTATCAGTTCCAGTACCAAAATTTTCCCTAGCAGTGTCAATCATGCATTCTATTGTAAAATCCCTTATAGCTAGG
Organism: Pissodes strobi; assembly: GCA_016904865.1. Lineage (NCBI taxonomy): Eukaryota > Metazoa > Arthropoda > Insecta > Coleoptera > Curculionidae > Pissodes > Pissodes strobi. The sequence goes on along the minus strand of JAEQML010062751.1, from coordinate 8,547 downwards.
GCTTCTTAGTGGAATTTTCAAAGCAGCAAATTCTTGATTTAGTAAGTACAGCTTTAAGACATTACACAGAGAACCTATATTATGCCTAAATCCTTGAGCATTCTGTAGTTTGTAGTTTTCCACTATAAGAATACTCACACTCTTATTCCTAACATGAAATTGACTTACATAGTCATAAACTTCTGCACACAATTTGTTACATTACCAAAATTAAATTTGTATACCTGGCAACAGACAAAAGACTTTTTAAATTTGTCAAGTTCCCTAACTTAGTATATTGGAAATCCAGTGAGAGTATAAGTGAGTCAGAGTATGTGAGATTTTTTGAGTACATAAATACATCACTTTTTAACCACTCAAGTGTGTCGCCTGGTTGGGGCAGTTCCAAAATATTATACTCACTACTTTTCAATTCAGGATGTAGAGCGCTAGCCCAATTTTTGCAGCTTTTATCCCCATATATGAGCACGTTTTTCCGGATTTTCGTGATGAGTGATCGCCCCAGGACACTGATTCCCGGACAAGTCATTGACATAAAGCAGGAAGAAAAGCGGAGCCAATATGGATCGCTGCGGCACCCCCTGGGACACCCTCATAAGTGCAGATACCGACGCGGTCCAGCATCTCCACACTGGCTCCCATCAGACAAATACGATTTCAATAGTGAGGCGCCCACTCCCCTTACAACACATGTCTCCAACATGGTCTGGGATGGTCTATAGTATCGAATGCCCTTGAGAGATTAAAAAATAACCCTGCCGTTATATATTTTTTTATCTAGTTGATGAAAGATATGGTCGACAATATTAAAAATGGTTTCGTCCGTAGATTTCCCAGACCCAAATCATTCATAGGCTGGGAAAATTGCATCGCTTCAGTCCTATTTTCCAGCGACATAGTAACATGTTATTAAATTAAGGTTATTACATATCGCACATGTTGCTTAAAAAATCTCAATTAAAGCCAAAAGAGCAACAATTTGTCGAAAGTGCCGAAAATCCCGTTCGTTGGCGGGATAACAACACAGTAAAATCATTCTCTGATATTTATCTGCTTTAGTCTGACATTCGTGGTAGTAAATTCGGGATTTTTTGTATAGACATCCTTCCTGTGCTCAGAAACCTTTTTGTGAAGTTTCAAGCTTGTGCTGCAATAATTATCCCTAAAATTTATCCTATTGTTCTTGCACTTCTTATTCAGAGTATATTAGCAAAAACTAAATTCCAGTACTTTAAATCATAAAAAATTAGATTGAAATATATAGTGCGTTTCACCTTGTCGTGTTAGCAAAATTTTAATAATTTTTAGAATGTATAGCCCGTTTCACCCAACATAATCATCAAATAATCATGTCTTGCTCAAAGTGTGAGGTCACTCTGAACGAAAAAGAGATTAAATACAAAATAATATGCGACTTTTGTAAAGCTGAATTCTGTCTTGCTTGTTCGAAGTTCACAACTTCGGAAGCCCAAGTGACCCAGATGAAGTCCAGGGTTATGTTGTATGCCTGCGGCGCATGTGCAATCTCGGTTAAGAACCAAAGTAGTGAACTAGCCAAGGGTTTTGGTGCGCTGAGCTCCCAAATGCAAAAAGCTTTTGAGTCTCTTAATAACAATCTCTCCAGGAAGATATCGCAGAAATTTGAGACCCTTAACATCTCCCTCCTAGGTAAATCAGCTATTCCGGAGGATTACACAACTACATTTTCAACTGGCTTGGATGGCTTGAAAAAGGATATCCATGAGGTATCCTCAGGAGTCACTAAACAAATTGATTTGCTTAAAGCCGATTTATATAACCAAGAAACGTCACATGTCAAAGAAATAAAGCGATGCATTGGGAAACTCAGCGAGACCAAGACGACAACTGTACTGCCTTCTGATAAGCCTCCGAATTTTTACGAGACAAGGCTGAACAATCTTGATAAGAAAAACAGAGAATTACTTGACAGAATTGTTAATCTAGAAAAGGAACTCCAGCTTATTAAAAAGTCAATAACACCAAAACCAAGCGAGTCCGTGCAAGTTTTGACTGCGGTACCACCTAGGATACCACTGTTGGTGCAGCCTATCTCTGAGCCTGACTTAAAATCAAGTCAAAGAACCAATCAGCTGGCTAACGGTCAACAGTTCACTGGTGCATCTCGGAACCCGGTTGGTGCATTAGCTCGCAATGGTGCTAAACCAATTATTGTGGGTACTGGAACCGCTGGGTCACTCACAGCTGCTGAGAGACGTCAATGGCTCTATCTTGGCAGGTGTAATCCCAATACATCAGAAGAACAAATATTAAATTATATGAAGGATCAGCTGGACATTCCTGACGTAAAATGTTTCTTATTGGATAGAAATGAAGATGTTGCCTCCTTTAAAATAGGTGTTAAAGAGTCACTTTTAAATGGTTTGCTCGAGCCCAACCTTTGGCCAGCAGGTACTGCTGTTAAGGAATTTCTTCCTCGTCCTCGACGCACTATCAGACAATCCACCTCAAATTTTCCGCAAACACCATTGAAGCAACAAAACCTCTAGACTATATATCCATTATTTATCAGAATGTTAGAGGCCTGAAAACTAAACTTAAAGAGTTCTTCTATTCTGTCCAAGCAGAATCATATTCCGTAATTGCTGTAACGGAAACCTGGTTGGATTCTGACGTAAGTGACAGTGAATTTTTGGATTCTCGATATGTGGTTTATAGAACTAATAGGAACTCTGGCAATAGCACAAAAAGCCGCGGAGGCGGTGTCTTTCTGGCAGCGGACATTAACCTCAAATCACATCGCTTAGCTATTGGAAGTCCAGCTGTGGAGGAAACCTGGGTGTCAATTACAATTGGCAATTCAGTATACTGTATTCGCTATGTGCGTTACACGACGCGACATCTGGTGGTACAAAATGTGGCGAATTTCTTAGATACGCAAAGTACATCGGAAACGATTGAAAATTCAAGAAAAATTGTTGATTTTAGTGCAAGATAATTAGTTCATATGAGAATATTTATCGATTCGACTGAAAAAAGCCAAGTTCGATATTGAACATCAAATGGGACATATTAACGCAAAAAAAATTGCGGATGAAGTACATTTTCTCAAAATAAATTGAAATAAAAAATTTAAATTCAACATACATTAAGACAATTCCAGTACACCACTTTGTCCTAAGGTATAATCGCAGAAGTTTAATAATAACATAATATAAAGCTTCTTTTCATTCCAATTGCAAATAAAACTGTTTTTTTGCACTCTAAAACCATAATATAATATTTATGAGATAAACGTCAACATGACTATTTCTTAAAACATTATTATATTGGTTCGCTTAGCACGGCTGTTGTACGGGTAGATGTTGCCAAGTGTACTTTCTATTTGGTTCTAAAATATAACAGCCTCGTGTTGAATATGTTTCAAAAGTACTGTGAGACGAAAACTTCTTATAAATAATGATTCTTAATGGCTTTGTTTAATGAAATAACAATAACTCGAATATATGATTTACTAGAATTAGATGTTACGCTAGAAGGGGGTCACTTTTAATAATAAGTCATATAAACTAATTCATTTAGTTTATTGAAATAGATACAAATTTAAAAGATCATTTGGATTAGTTTAAGAGAGTATCACGCGTAGTGCGTTTGTTTTGTTACTTTGAATTAATTTTGATTTTGTGGTCGGTCAAGCGCGTAGCGCGCACGCCTCAATGCGCTTCTTTGGCTAATTAAAGTTAATTTCGATTATTTTTGCTTAATCTGGAATCAGTGGCGGATTCAGAGGGGGGCGGTGGGGGGAATCGCCCCTCCCCCTTTATTTTGAGAGACGAGGAAAGGGAACAAGCGGTTAGGTTTATTATTTTAATTTAATATTGTTGAAGAGAAACTTTTATTAAATATTTTGTTAGGCGAATATCCGATCTGGAAAAAATACTGGCTGCAAGAGTTTGTTGACAAAACAATGTCACTGATAATGTATTAGACGCATTAAAATTATGCGACGATATATGTATTTCCATATGTGAAACAATTTTTAATAATATTAGGTTGCTTTCCATTAAGTAATGCTACGCCAGAAAGAAGTTTCTCTTTTTTAAGACTGATTAAATCTTACTTAGGGACAAACATGTCTCATTTAAGACCTTCTGCCTTAGCATTACTCAATATGCGTAAGGATATTGAAGTAGATGAAGAAAGAATAATAGATAAATTTACAAGTAAAAGAACAGATAATTAGATTTTGTTTTATAGGACCGTGTTCATTTTATTACCTACTATAGTTTTTTTGCTTAAAAGTACTTATGTGTTTTCGTTTTATTAAAGTTTTTCTTATTTTATGTCACGGTTTAGTTATTTCTATAGGTACACACCTACATAATAATATTATTCTGAGAATTAATTTTATTTTTTATATTTAACTCCGTTTTTTTTTGTTCAATAAAAGTGCTTATAACGATTAAAGTATGTTTTGCATTACCTATATGTTGCAGATTATTAAGGATTATGATTTCAAGCTTATTTCAAATGTTTTTAAAGCTACCTAGCACATATATGTATAAGATATAGGTGTATATAAAAGAAAATTATGTACCTCACCTCTATAAGCACACAAATTAAGTGAAACTTCTGAGATATTAGAAATTAAATTTTTATTTTTTTGTTGATACTTTTTTTTCTCGACTTTTGCCCCCAGTTTCGACACTTTTTTACAATTTTTTTCTTTTGTTTTCACCTTTTTTTTCGCCGAGAATTGCGTTTTTTTAATATATTTTTTCTTTATTACTATCTTTCCGAAATTTTTTTTACGTTTTTTTTTTTAATTTATTTTTAAAACATTTTTTTTATATAGAATTTTTTTCATTCTATTTTTGCTGATTACGTTCGACTTTTTTTCGCCGAAAGTTGCGTTTCTCTAACTTTTTTTCTTATTTCGTTTTATAATACTTTTTTATTAACTTTCCGAACAATTCTTTACGTTTTTTTTTTATTTTTTTTCAATTTTTTCGGAGGGTGTCTAGTTTGGGTTAGTCCAGAATACTCATTTTACCCTGGCTACGTGTTCTCAAAATTTCAACCCTCTAGTTATACTGGAACATGCTTAATTAAAAGGGGTTTTACTTGGATAGCCGTTTCAACTTTGATAAGTGTTTCACTTCGATAAGCGTTTCATTTTTTCTGACTTTACCCTCGATGAAGAAGTTTCACTTCAAAAACCAACGTCCTCCCCTTTTTCATGGCCTGGATCCGCCTCTGTCTGGAATACGTTAAATAGGGTTAGTTTTTGTTAATTTAGGTTAGTATGGGTTAGTTTTGGTTAGTCTGGGTTGGTTTTGCTTAGTTTATGATAGCGAAGAGACAAGCGCGCATAGGTTAATTATGGTTAGCCAGGGTTAGTTTTGGTTAGTCTTGATTAGTTTGTATTACTCTGGGTTGGTTTTGGTTAGTTTGCGTTAGTGCTGGCTAGTTTGGGTTAGTGTTGGTTATTTTGAGTTAGCTATGGTTGATTTACTGACAAGCGAACGTAGCGCGCTTGTCTTTTAAATATATTTCATTTTGATTTTGATCTAGGGCTTTTACTGGGAAATGAACAAATTGACTCGACAGTGTACCGTAAGTAAACTTTTATTACTTATATATATATATACATGTATGGCTAAACAGCCAGGGTTAGTTTTGCTTAGTATGGGTTACTTTTGGTCAATCTGGGTTAGTTTGGCTTAGTTTACGTTAGTCTGGACTAGTTTTGTTTAGCTTGGGTTACTTTGCATTAGTCTGAATTAGTTTTGGTTAGTTTGGGTTAGTTAACAGACAAATGGGAGCTTATTTGGTTAATCTGAGGCATATAAGGAACAAGCGCGCGGTGTGCGCTTGTTTAGTTACTTTCACAAGTTATTCTACTTTATGAAACATGCTCCTAGACTTGGCAATTTGCTTACTTGAAAATCAAGAAGGTTAGCCAAGTCTGACAACATTGCAAGTAAATTGTCATCATTAACGTCATATAGGGAGAGTTTTCGCATTAAAATGTCACCAAACAGCCTCATTTCTGAAATTTCTTTTTCAATTTTTGGCGTCAAAAGTGCTTCATCCGCAAATTTTTTTTGCATTAATGTGTTCCATTTGATGTAATCTTTCCATTGAACCCAAAAAAACCTTTAAAATCGACAGTGCTTATATGACACCAGACCCTTTTTCGATGTATTCTACGTATTTATTTGTATAGTAGCTGAAGAAAGTTCCAAATTTCTCCGACTCGCGCGCACGATCGTTCGTCATTTCTCCCACTACCCTAACGCACAGAGCGAATAGGCTGTGTGTATATCCCACCTCTGATGGATGTACAGTATTATGATCTTCATTTGAAATCTGTTGCTAGTGCCTGCGAAATGTTTAAAAATGTGTTAGTTTTAGGTGACTATAATTTGTCACAAATTACCTGGTGCCAATGTGAAGACTATCCTGGACTTTTGCCTGGTAACGTAAGATCTGCTAAGGAGGTTTTGTTGTGTGATACCTTTCCGTTTTTGGGCTTAGCTCAAAGCAATGATATCCGTAATAATAATGACTCTATTTTAGATCTGTGTTTTGCTAATTTTGAGATCGAATCCATTGTAAAGTGTCACGGTTTGGTGGGCTGTGATTTATATCACCCTGCTTTAGAATTGTCAGTTAGTACAAGCGAGATTAACTACTTAGAGCCTGTAAACAATTTTTACTATGACTTCCATAATACAGATTACACTTTAATAAATAATTATTTTCTCTCGTTTGACTGGCTGTCAATCCTGGTTACTGATTTAGAAACCTCTGTCAATAACTTCTATTCTGTAGTCTATAATTGTTTTAATATGTATGTATCTGTTAAGCGACGCCGCTCTGGCGACCGATTTCCTAGTTGGTTCTCAAATGATCTGAAGAGTTTAATATCTCAGAAAAAAATAGCTCATAAAAGGTATAAACAATCAAAGAGTGATGTTGATTACAATAGTTTTAGTACTTTACGACTGCAATGTAAAACCCTTGCCAAGGAGTGCTATGATCTTTACATAACAAATGCTGAAAATTCCATTAATATTAACGTAAAATTTTTCTGGAACTTTGTTCACTCTCAATCTAACCATAATAGTATTCCGAAATCTATGAGTCTCAAAACCGAAAAAGCTGACAATGGTATTGATATTTCAAATCTCTTTGCTAAATACTTTTCATCGGTATATAACCCTAAAAGCGCAGCAAAAGTAAGTACTTTCTCTCAGAAGTTTGAGACTATTTCTGGTATTACTATTAGTGCACTCGAAATAGAAAAATTATTATCACAATTGGATGTAAGTAAGAGTGAAGGTCCTGAAGGCATTCCGAATAAGGTACTAAGACAATGTTCTCACTCCCTTTATCTTCCTCTTTATTACTTGTTCTGTAGGTCCATGGATACTGGAGTCTTTCCTGAAGCCTGGAAGCTGTCATATGTTTGCCCCATCCATAAGTCTGGTAGTAAAAACGACGTCACAAATTACAGACCAATCAGCATCCTCTCTGCGATTCCAAAATTGTTTGAGCATTATGTTGAAAAGATCATGTCAAAATTATTCCATCAAATTATTATAACTCAACTACATGGATTTATTTCTGGGCGATCTGTTGATACCAACTTGTTTCTTTTTACAAACTATATTTATGAGTCCTTTGAAAAGGGCGTTGAAACCCATGCTTTGTATATGGATTTCAGCAAAGCCTTTGATAAGGTCAGTCACAGCATATTACTTTCCAAGCTATCAAGTTAGGGGGTCTCAGGTGTGTTGCTTTCTTGGATGGAATCGTATCTAACTGGGAGAAGGCAGCAGGCCAAAGTTGACGGCCATATATCCAAACAGTTTACTGTTACCTCTGGAGTACCTCAAGGGTCTCATTTGGGTCCCTTATTGTTTGGTCTGTTTATTGATGACTTGGGTGACTTACTGTCATCTAACTTTCTGCTGTTCGCCGATGATATGAAGCTCTATAGGCAAGTGTCATCTGCCAATGATATTGCTGTCCTTCAGAATGATATTAACATTGTTTTTGAATGGTGCAAGCTCAACGACATGTCATTTAATATCGATAAATGCTGGTTTATTAGGTTCAGTAGAACAAAATTAATGATTCCGGCACAGTATTTTATTAATAATGTGGCACTTGCTGAGGTATTTGTTGTGAAGGATCTTGGCGTCTACTTGGACACTGGATTAACGTTTACCAATCACTTTGAAATAATCATAGCAAGAGCCAACAAAATGTTAGGGTTTATCAAAAGAACTAGTAAAGACTTTAAAAATGTACAAGCAGTAAAAACCTTGTACGTTTCACTTGTAAGATCTATATTGGAGTTCTGTAACATAATTTGGTCACCATACTATCAGATCCACATAAATAGGCTGGAAAACGTGCAGCAAAAATTTATTAATTTTGCTAGGTATAAACTGTTCATTAATAATATAAATCTTTCAAGTGAACAAACTATGTCATATCTAGATATGACATCTCTTGCATGCAGAAGGGAATACTATGATGTATGTTTCTCATTTA
>JAEQML010062750.1:0-23976 GCA_016904865.1 Pissodes strobi | reverse complement strand
ATAAAATATGCTGTTTTTTCTTCAAATGTCGACAAATTAATGCAAAAGCATCTCTTTTTAATAGTAATAATATCTAATTATTATTGAAGAAAAATGGGTTCGCAAGGCGGCTTAGACCACGGTCGAAGGTGGCCTTGCTTAGACCGGTGTCGGTGAATATAATGTAACATAAAGCTGTCAGTGGAAACTGTCAACAATAATTATTTTCTTACGATTGCGTTTCCGATTGCGTTTTAATTCCGTATTGATAAGCAGTTATTGAGTAAGTTCGATTAAATAATAACCAATTTGTTCCTAAATTACTGATTTTTAGAAATGCAGTCACAAATTGAGTGATAAATACAAATTGTAGTTTAATAAATCTTGAGTTGTTGACGCTTCTTTTGTTGCCTGTTTGTATTGTATCTATGTTGCTATGACAACACTTTTACCTCCGCCGGCGGAAAAGTGAAAAGTAAAGCTCCGGCGGAGGAAAAACGAAACTTCACGGCCGCCTACACAGTCGAGTAATGACGGATTTACTGACGTTTGAAGAAAAACATTCATGGCGACGTGTCGTGTGTAAAGTTCCTATTGACCCTGTTCTGAGGTGGGATGCGCATATTGAGCATGTATCGAGGAGGCTTGGCAGCGCACTGTTTGCTCTGCGAGGGATGCCGAGTATAATGTTTCAGCTGAAATCCGAAAAATGGCATATCATGTCCTATTCCACTCAGTGATGACGTATGCAATTCTAACTTGGAGGCGTGCTCCTCAGGGTGGTAGACTGTTAGGGCTTTAGAGAAAGGCTGTAAGGATCTTGGCAGGTCTGGGTTTTAGAAAGGATTGCAGAAGATCGTTTGCCGAGCTTAAAATTCTAACTCTTCAAACTCAGTATATTATCGAGAACCGATTATATGGTAGAGACTATCAGGATGAGTACAGAGTACATAGTGGCGTTCATAGCTACGACACTCGGCACAAAGATAACTTGGTACCAGCATATTGCAGACTGTGCAGGTATTAGAATGGCCCTTAGTCTTTGTTCCTTTTATGTTTTTAATTTTTGTAGTAGGTACAGGGTCATTTTTTATATTTCCCACCCCCCCTTAACTTTTTGTGCCACTGTGTAGAAAAAAAATGTAAATATAAAAGTTGTAGTGCTTGAGATGTAATTCTCAGAAAACATATTTTTGTCTATACAGGGTGTTGCAAAAAGCGCGAAAAACAAAAAAAATATATATTTTTTAAATAGGACACCCTGTATATTTCTCCTCAGGACGAAAGATCTTTGTTCTCCGATTACAAAAATATATAATTTGTCTACATTTGCTTAAGCCATTTCCGAGCTATTGAACTTTAAAAGTTGATTTAAATAAAATAAATCAATGTTTTAATTATTTATTATTATTATATACAAACATATCTTAACATGTTTGAAAATAAAAAACTTAACTCTTACAATTGTTGAATATGCCCACCGTTTATATTGAAACAATCTCGGAAGTCGCTTTCTAATTTATTTGTTGCATTGATAATAAAAATTGCATTGTTCTGGTTAAGGTCGTTTATGTAGTATAAAATTCTCGCCCTGAGATCTTCAATATTGGCACTTCTCTGAGCATAAACTTTGTTTTTCAAATACCCCCACAAAAACGCATCTAAAGGCGTGAGATCTGGACTGTTCGGTGGCCAGTGGACGGTTCCCTGCCTACCAATCCATCTTTCGTATCTATTGTTTAAAAAATTAACCACAGGCATAACATTGTGAGGTGGGGCACCATCTTGATGCCATATTATTTGAGCATATTGACGAATTGGAAGCATATCTAAGAGAACCTCTATTTCCTGATTTAAAAATTGCAAATACCTTTCGCCAGTTAGGGAACCTTCATAAAAAATAGGGCCAATAATTTGACCGTTTAGTATGCCACGCCACACATGCAGGGACTTTCTTCCTTATATTTTTTTTTCCGATAATTCTCGTGGGTTTTGAGTGGCCCAAAAATGTGTGTTTCTTCTATTAAATATGCCCGCAGTTGTAAAAGTGCACTCGTCAGTCCATAATATTTTATTAAAAAAAATAACGATCTTGTTCCTTCCTTCGTAACATATTTTCACAAAATATCATTCGCGCATTTTTATGCGCGTTTTCTAATTTATGAACTGGCATAATTTTATAAGGATAATACCCGTACTTTTTAAGCGTATTTTGAATTTTGGTTGCTGACTTATCAAAATGCTTATGGGCATCTTCTATGGATCTGTTCGGGTTTTCTAAAAAGTGTTAGTTTAGTAAATCATTAGGTTTTTAATAGTAGTTAATTCCTATTACCTTGAAAAAACAACAAAATGTCTAATTCCTCATTTTCATTAACTACGGCAACTCGCTTTTTCCTGTGAACTGATTTTCGTTGCGTAAATCCCCGCTCTATATTACTAAAAGTTTTTCGGTCTGGAACTTCTCTATTAGGAAATATGCGTCTATATTCTCTTCTAGCTGCACACGCATTTTTACGATTTTGATAATACAAACGCAACAATTCACATTTCTCTTCATCTGTATAACGCATTTTGAAAAATAACACTATAAGTAGTGTCGAAAAGAGGTTCTTTTCGATACGCATTTTGTTGACTAGTTGCTATGATATTAACAAAATTGTTCAATGTCAAGGCCCACTAGCAAAAATTTCGACACCGCTTTGAATGGAATTTCTACTAATACAGACGTCAAAAATGACAAGATGGCCGCTCAAGTGCTGATCGAGAACAAAATAAATTAATGTTTTAATTAAAAAACCTGCAAAATAGAAAAAATAGTATAAAATACACGTTTTAAAAGGCATTTTTGCGCACTCCCACGTTAGGAAACTCCCCGCAAGCGGGTCGTTCCCTAATTTCGTGCTCGTGCGAAAAAATATGGTCTTTTAAAACTAGTATCCTAATATACTATTTAGTTACTGTCATTCATGGCTATTTTGACATATTTCATATTTTTCTTAATGACGAGCAAGGCTACTTCGATTGGTTTGAATTCATGTTTTCAACTTTTAAAGTTCAATAGCTCGGAACTGGCTTAATCAAATGTAGACAAATTATACATTTTTATAATCGGAGAACAAAGATCTTTCGTCCTGAGGAGAAATATACAGGGTGTCCCATTTAAAATATATATATTTTCTTGATTTTCGCACTTTTTGCAACACCCTGTATAGACAAAAATATGTTTTCTGAGAACTACTTCTCAAGCACTACAACTTTCATATTTACATTTTTTTTTCTACCCAGTGGCACAAAAAAGTTAGGGGGGGGTGGGAAAATATAAAAAATGACCCTGTACCTATTGACATTTTAACTTATTTTTAGCTAATTGTATGAATGTTACTATTGCTACCCAAATCGTAGGATTTATATTATTTGCTTTACTGACGTGTGTAATACTGTTTGTATGTTGACACTAATAAATATTTTGTATTTGTATTTGCATTTGTAAAAATATTGAAAACAATGAAAAAGGAAAATTCTGGAATATCTAGGTTATTATGACCCAATATTCGTCATACTATTAGATTAAAGAAAGAACTTATACTCTAAGGTCATACTGCTCCTTTCAGAATAAAGAAAAGGTTAATGCTCAAAACGGGGCGATTCTGCCTAGTGCATGTAGACATATATTTTACTAAATCATCACCTCATTATTTTCAGTTTCAAACAAAATTTCATTACTTTGATTATCGTTTTCAACTGTAGCATATCCACCATTTAAAGATATTCTAATATCTTTAGGGGCATAACCCTCGCCACCGGGAAATTGTAATAAATCAAAATACCTTAAATTGGTTTTTAACTTTGAAAAATAAGATGAGTTAATTCTTGCTAACTTTCCCATTAAAAACTACAACTGCATAATCCAATCATATTCAAATAATAAATTTCCTAATACTATAATCAAGCCAGTATACTTTTTCTAAACTTGAAATAATAGAGCAAACTTTGTTTGATAGTAGTATTGAAACAAAAGTTATAAGTTTGCACATCAATTTTGCCCTCATGTAGAAAAGTTATCATGAAAATAAGCCTGGTTATATAAATAGGCTGTTTATTTTCCAGAAGTATGCATTTTTTCAACACCAGCCATATTCTCCTCTACTTTCCATGATATTTCTCGTTCTGTTTGCTTTTTGTTTCGCTAGCGTTCGCATAATATGTATTCAAATGCCCGTATTGGAACTTTATTAAAAGCTGGCGTTCATGAATATGCATGCTGCCCGTTCAAAAGATAATAAAAGAGAGCATAATTTAAAAGCCGGTCCAAAATTCTATGGCTTTATCATCTTTTCGAATGGAAAATATTTGCAATTGTATATATTCAGAAAATCAGTTTTCAGATTATTCACATGTTAGTAAATCCTAACATAGCTGCTTGGTTACTATAATAAGCAGTATATTATAATTTAATGGCAATTTATTGGAAAATATATCCACCATTAAAATTGTAAGCTGCATTAATTTGAGATATAAATAGCGTTTTGCAAGCACAATATAAGAGTTCATAAGAAATGAAATGGGAACAACGTTATTAAAACTAAATACAACTTTAGTGTAAAAGGATATACCACATTTTCAGTATAAACCAATGATAATATAACAATCATTTTAAAATGCAATTAGTTACCACCGAGCCAACACAGGGAATATAACATTTTCCATAATTATATCACTCACTAATAATCAAAGATGAAAACGCTCTTGAGCGTTCTTAATTATTACTTATTTATATATCTATACACTTTAGGTCTTGCGTAGATATGTTTTTCTTTTCGAGTTTAACTTTAGTAAACTAAAAATGGTAGGATGCAGCGGCGACGTTGTTTTTAAAATTTGGGACTCAACAAAAGTGTGAGCTAAGAAATAATGAGTTTTATATACCAAGTGTATAGCAATATAGTTACTTATTGCTTGGTAGTTTGGTATTTTCTTTGAAGCGAAGTGGTTTCCTTCATCAAGTAACCATATACACCGTGTGGCCTACTCCTGGTTCCAGACCGCGAAGGTAAGTACTAAAATAAATAAAATCAACTGGAAATTACTTCGAATAAAAACCGTTTCCAATGGAGCATTCTGCAAACAGAATATGTTTCAAATAGAAGTTTCTCCATTCATTAGACTACCATAAGGACAGATTAAGATCAGACCAATTAAGTCATATTTTCAAACTGAAGCAATTGTGCATTTATTGTTTATACCAATAAAAGTAAATAATTCGTATCTCGAAAGACTGTTTATGCAAAAAACTATTACTATGTATTAATGACTGTTCGATAGAAAAATAATTATTAAACAGCGGCAAATGAATAATGCTAACAAATATTTATTTGCATTATGCATATGCTTTGTAATATATTCGTATGCAATTTTCCGGTGTAATCAATTTCAAAGTTGATGTTTCATTAGCTTAAATACGGTTATTGTTGCATTAATCTAAATTTTCAATTGTTTGTACTTATTGTGTTTGTTTTACTCGTCCAACGTATATTGCAGTGTAGCAGCATTGAAATATTTTTAAAAGTTCACATTTATGGTTATTCCATTATAAACTCTTATTTCATCATTGATATTTATTTTAGGTTTATTCTACACTGTGGGCAAAATTAAATTGGACCCCTCTTTAATGCTTAATAACTTTTTTATTTTCAAAGGATTTTTTATCATTTTTTGATATGTTATGGTCTAAGGTATTGGGATTAAAAGGAACTTTGCAAAGACGATCTACTTCAGTGGCGTACAGAAAAGGGAGTGTTTTTTTAAACCAATGTATTTCAGGTCGTTGCAAAAATCGGCCAAATGAAATAAAAATGTAAAAATGGACAAAAAAGATTTGAAAGGGTTCGGAATAGTGACCATTAAAAATCAGGTCAATACAAACAAAATTAAAATTGATACTTTCATTTTGATAAAACCATGTCTTGTGGGCCAAGTTAAATTGGATCCTTTTTTAATACTTAGTGGCCTTTTATTTTCAAAGAATTTTTTATCATTTTTGGATATGTTATGGCCTAAGGTATTGGGAGTAAAAAGAACTTTGCAAAGACGTTCTACTTCAGTGGCGCACAGAAAAGGGAGTATTTTTCAAAACCAATGTATTTCATGTCGTTGCAAAAATCGGCCCAATGAAATAAAGATCTAGAAATGGGCAAAAAATATTTGAAAAGATTCGGAATATTGAACATTGAAAAACTAGGTCAATACAAACAAAAATAAAAATTTATACTTTAATTTTGGAAAAACCATGTCTTGTGGGCCAAGTTAAATTGGATCTTTTTTAATGCTTAATGACCCTTTATTTCAAGCGGGTCTTCTTCAGTGGCGTACATTAAAATTTAAAATAATTATTATTTTTTTAATTTTAAAAATGTTAAGTAGCTTCCAAATTTCTGTACGCCAATGAAGTAGACACGCTTTGCAAAGTTTTCTTTAATTCTTAGGCCATAACATATGCAAAAAGGATAAAAAAATCCTTTGCAAATAAAAGTCACTAAGCATTAAAAAAGGATTCAATTTAATTTGCTTGATAACTTTTTTATTTTCAAAGGTTTTTTTATCATTTAAGATATTGGAATTAAAAAGAACTTTGCAAAGAGGCTCTACTTCAGTGGCGTACAGAAAAAGGAGTATTTTTTCAAACCAATGTATTTCAGGACGTTGCAAAAATTGGCCAAATGAAATAAAGATGTAAAAATGGGCAAAAAAGCTTTGAAACGGTTCGGAATATTGAGCATTAAAAAACGAGGTCACTACAAACAAAATTAAAATTTATACTTTAATTTTGGTAAAGCCATATCTCGTGGGTCAACTTAAATTGGATTCTTTTTTAATGCTTAGTGGTGTACATTAAAATTTAAAATAATTATTTTTTAAATTTTAAAAATTTTAAGTAGATTCAAAACTTCTGTACGCCAATGAAGTAGACCCTCTTTGCAAAGTTCTCTTTGATTCTAATGTCTTAGGCCATAACATATCCAAAAATGATAAAAAATCCTTTGAAAATAAAAGGTCACTAAGCATTAAAAAAGGATCCAATTTAACTTGGCCAACAAGACATGGTTTTATCAAAATTAAAGTATCAATTTTAATTTTGTTTGTATTGACCTGGTTTTTTAATGGTCGCTGTTCCGAACCCTTTCAAATCTTTTTTGCCCATTTTTATATATTTATTACGTTTGTCCGATTTTTGCAACGACCTGAAATACACTGGTTTTAAAAAATACTCCATTTTCTGTACGCCACTGAAGTAGATCGTCTTTGCAAAGTTCTTTTTAATCCCAATACCTTAGGCCATAACATATCCAAAAATGATAAAAAATCCTTTGAAAATAAAAACGTTATTAAGCATTAAATAGGGTTCCAATTTAATTTTGCCCACAGTGTATATTGACTCATTAGTAAAAGCAACTAATTTTATGATATGCATCAGTTTGACAATTTTGTTCTAAAAAAAATTGAATGTGGTTTTGGACCACACAACAGAAGTGAAACATCATCCGCACAAAACAGAAACGGAGCATAACTTACAGGCCTGCACAGTGTATTAAATGTGTAGCACATAACCCCTCTCCCCATATTTTCCCACATGTAAAAAAATATTTTTATTTTATGCAATTTCGCTCACTCGAATGATAGAAAACACTATGCATTTTTGTTGTATGTAAATTCGCTGACACGAATGGTAGAACGGAAGTTTGTTAAAGCACTTTATGCTATAATAATTGCATTCAGGCTTGCTGGAACTTTACGCGTTAATTCACAAATTCCACATTCATGGGCCTAACCCCAGTGCACAAGACCATAAGAACGACATGTGGAACACTCTCAAACTCAAAGCATGGTGGGCTCTATTGAGGACCGACGCCGACGCCGACGCATCCATAATCCTCGACAACCATCTGTGAGATTTTAGAGGTTAACCCATCAATATGGCGAGAGCAGTTTAATTTGGGACTTAGGCACACCCCCAAAAATCTTGCGTATGTGCCATTTTCCGCGGTCTCCCTATTGCGGTGGGAAAATAGCAAATGTACCGTTCTCGCCTTATTTAATGCAACGTTATTTTGGATAAACCGTTTTTGCGTGTCTTCTCAAGAGATCCTTGGAGTTTTCCAGAGTAGTACTACTACGAACTAGTACACGAAGATTGTGGTGTCATCCGCAATCAGTGTTAGATTGCTGTCAGAGATTTCTTTACGTCAGTACTGTAAGCAGCACACACACTAAAGGGAGATCCTATGGCACTCCACGAGCACAGTATGTACAAAGATGGTGATTGACACGGTTCTTGAATAGCTCTAGATTGTAGTTAGAGGGAAAAAGATGTCCTGGTAGTGAGTTACATAGTGATGCACTGCGTCAGACAAAGGAGTCCGTGTAAAGCGATGTTCTAGGTGATTCCAGTTGTACGACGAACGGGTGCGCTCTTGCCGTCTGTCGCGACTGTCTGACAGTTTTGGGAACATCTGCCGTGAAAATATCTGTAATATGGGCCACATGTCTGCAGCGTTCCAGACTATTCAGATTCCGGGTCAACTTCGGATCGCCGAAGAGACGCACAGCGCTCTTCTGAATGGAATCCAGCAGCTTTAACGTGTGCTTAGGTGCGGCACCCCAGATGTGTGAGCAATATTCTAAGCACGGTCTTATTTGCGTTTTGTAAAGCAAAAGCAGCTGCTCCGTTGTATACCATATTTTTGTTTTAGTATTGAAAATGCTATTGCGATCACTTTTATGGAAACTTAATAAGGATGTCGTGACCTCGACCAGCGCATACGGATAATATTGGATTTCGTGACCTCGACATAATGAAATTCCGTCACTGAATCGGCGCGGTTAACGCTCAGTAAATAAAATATCTTGCTTGTGATCAATAAAATATCTTGCTTGTGATAAGACATAACGGATACTTTGACGACGCTGACGGTGTGTTGTGGGTTATTCTAAATGTTCGAATAATATTGTTGAATAAGGTAAGTTAGTGTTATTTTATACTGTGATTTAAATCTAAATTTAGACCGTATATATTAAAATGCAATATTTTTATTACTTATTAGAAGCTCGATTATAAGATACAGGGTGATTCTCAAAATATGTCGATTTTATGACATAGTATCTGTAAAAAATGTGAAATTTGACAGTTTCGCTATTTGGAACCGATTTGAGTGAAATTTTATAAGTGGACTAGGAAAAATAAATGTTAAAAATGTCAAATTTGACAGTGTCGCTATTTATAAACCGAATTAAATTAGGGAAGATAAAAGGAAAATATTCTATGACGTACTTTGTACCTATCTATCAAAAATGTCAATTTTGACAGTTTCGTTATTTATTAACCGATTTGAATAAACTTTCAAAAAAAATACAGGGTGATTCTCAAAATATGTCGATTTTAGAAAAATATTTTTAACAGAGTATCTGTCAAAAATGTCCAATTTGACAGTTTTGTTATTTATGAACTTTACTGATTTAAATGAAATTTTATAATTAGATTAGGGAAAATAAAAGAAAAATAAGTTTTGACATATGTAGTACCTGTCAAAAATGTTAAATTTGACTGTTTCGTTATTTATAAACCGATTTGAATTAAATTATATACTTGGACTAGGAAAAATTTAAAAAATAATTTTATGAAATTATTTAATTGTAACTAGGAAAAATTGAAAAAATTGTTTTATTATAGTAGGTATCTGTTAAATATGTCAAATTTGACAGTTTCGTTATTTATTAACCGATTTGAATAAACTTTCAGATTACATTAAGGAAAATGAAAGACAAATATTTTTTGACAAAGTATGTGCAATAGTGGAGAGAAAACCCAAAGATTTGTGGGTTAAAGCATGAATTTTCCACAACTATATAGAACATATCTACATCAAAAGTATGTCTGTATGTCACAAATGTCAAATTTGACAGTTTTGCTATTTATGAACCGATTTGAATGAAATCTTAGAATTAGATTAGGGAAAATAAAAGAAAAATAATTATTCACATATTCTGTAAGAAATGTCAAATTTTACAGTTTCACTATTTATCAATATTTTAAAATTCTTGTTTACTAGGTTTAAATTTTGCGCGCCCTTGTCTTTTGATACGATGACGACTCTGAGGAACGGCAGGAGTGGCTGCTACCAAAACACCAATAATTTTTGCAAAATCTCGAATTGTAGTACCTGACTTGTTAATATATTTTTTAATTGCCTCTTTTATTAAATTCATTTTCTTAAGAGGTAAAGAAACGGCCGAGGAAACGGTCCTCTGAATTAAGTCATAAGTAAATCCTAGGTAAGTTATTTTTATGATGGTATTAACTGACTTTTTCTGTATTTATAATAATTCCTAAATCATTTAGGAGCATTATACACATTGCAAAACAGTAAAGTGCATCAGCCAAGCCTGACAAATGGTTGGTGTTGTTAGCTAACGGCTCCTACAGCTGTATGGGCCCCAATTGGTGTTGTAGGAACCTTTGCAAATAATTAAATTTGCACACAATAATATTTAGTCAAATAACTAACACCCTGTAAAGTATACAGCTGTTTTGCAAACAATAGTCTTCAGGAGATAATTTAATCAAAACAATTTACACCCTGTAAAGCATGCAGCTATTTTGCAGACAATAGTCTGCGGGTGATATTTTAGTCAAAACAACTAACACCCTGTAAAATATACTGCTATTTTGCAGACAATAAGGAGTCAGTCCATGATAGCAATTTTAATTAAATAGGTCCACGACCATACTAGAAATATATACTGTTTTTTGTCCCTATTGAAATTAATTATTGCTGCATAAACAGGGGAAATATTATACACACAAAGTGTATCTGATTATCATTTGGCGGTGACAAGTTTGGAGTTGGCATAATAAACGATCACTTCTTAGTAAGTCAATAGCCAATTTTTAGTGGAGAAGTCGAATAGTTAGGTCCTCGACCCTAGGCTTAATCAATTAATAATTTACAATAAAAATCATATTAAAACATTTTTGTATTGCGAAGCCCTCGGCCTAAACCTATTCTTTTTCTATGCCCTCGGCAAGAATTTTTCGATTGAGTGTTATTTGTATGCAAATTACAAGGCCCTCGGCCTATGCACTATCTAACTCAAACTAACCAACTCTTTGTGGGAAAGTCGAATAGTTAGGTCCTCGACCCTAGGCTTAACCAATTAATCATTTATAATAAAAATATTATTAAGAAATTTTTGTGTTGCGAAGCCCTCGGCCTGAACCTATTCTTTTTCTATGCCCTCGGCAAGAATTTTTCGATTGAGTGCTATTTGTATGCAAATTATAAGGCCCTCGGCCTATGCACATTCTATCTCAATCTAACCAACTCTGTGTGGGGAAGTCGAATAGTTAGGTCCTCGGCCCTAGGTTTAATCAATTAATAATTGATATTAAAAATAATATTGCGATTTTTTTGTATTGTGAAGCCCTCGGCCTAAATCTATTCTTTTTCTATGCCCTCGGCAAGAATTTTTCGATTGAGTGCTATTTGTATAATATGCAAATATAAGACCCTCGGCCTATGCACTATATAACTCAATCTAGCCAACTCTTTGTGGGAAACTCGAATAGTTAGGTCATCAACCCTAGGCATAATCAATTAATAATTTATAATAATAATGATATTAAAAATTTTTTTGTATTGTGAAGTCCTCAGCGTAAACCTATTCTTTTTCTATGCCCTCGGAAGAATTTTTCGATTGAGTACTATTTGTATGCAAATTATATGCACTATCTAACTCAATCTAACCAACTCTATGTGGGGAAGTCGAATAGTTAGGTCCTCGACCCTAGGCTTAATCAACTAATAATTTATAATTAAAAATGATATTAAAAAAAAATTTGTATTGCGAAGCCCTCGGCTTGAACCCATTCTTTTTCTATGCCCTCGGCAAGAATTTTTCGATTGAGTGCTATTTGTATGCAAATTATAAGGCCCTCGGCCTATGCACTATCTTACTCAATCTAACCAACTCTTTGCGGAGAAGTCGAATAGTTAGGTCCTCGACCATAGGCTTAACTAATTAATAATTTATAATAAGAATAATAATAACAATTTTTTGTATTGCGAAGCCCTCGGCCTGGACGTATTCTCTTTCTATTGCCCTCGACAAGAAAAAAAAAATTTGATCGAGTGCTATTGGTACGCAAATTACAAGACCCTCGGCCTATGTACTTTATTTTCTATTTCTCTCGGTTAGGTCAACGTATTGTGCCTTACTCAAAACCTGCATGAATATGAATTTAATCAGCCCTCGGCTGTTATGTAAGGTTTTTTAATTATTCTAATTATTTAAAATAGTCTAGTTGTAATTAGTGATCTTAACGCAAACAAACCTCAATACAACTTATCAACTGTACATTGTACAATTGTACGTAGATATTTGGCCCTCGGTCTACTATATAGGAAATTGATTAGGTTAAGCATAAACGAACCTCAAAACAACTAATCAACGACTATTTATTGTTCGTAAATATTAGGCCATCGGACTAGTCCTACATAGACAACACTTACTTGAGGAACTGGACAATATATTTTCCTTTCTTTTCGACATTTTATTTCACAAACATAACACGATTTTTGAACTTATTCGAAGGATACGGAAAACATAATGAGTAAGCATCGAAGTGCAATAGCAGGCTCGGGTTGAGGACAAAAAATGTTATGCTTTAAAAACGTATCGATGGGTATGGTGATTCAGAAACTACAATGTAATCATATCGGAAGACAAGCGATGAAAATTAATATTATTTATGGTAGAAGCTTTAATTACCTAAGCATGTTATTCCTAAATTTAGTAAACACAATTTAAAAACTATATTATAGTTTATTTTTTTTTTAATATTAAGAAAAAATAGAGATGAATCCGTAAATCAGCTTTCAAACATCAATATCGTGATATTTAAAAAACAAACCTTTATCTGCAGGTAACAGCAAGTATCTAAATAGGTAGGTAAGCAATATATTGAAAAAATCATAGTATTTCAAAATTTTAAACCTTCAATATTTCGAAAACTGATACATGATATAAAAAATTGCATATTAAATTTTAAAAGCAAAGTTGGCATGTGCCTTGCTTTTTTGAAACACTATGTATACATTAAAACAAAATCGTTTGTAAAAGCAGATAAAATCAAACCACTTGTGTTCGGATATTTTGTTCTGATGCGAGAATTAATAGACTTATCTTGATCACCTTGTGCAGGGTGGCTCGAATTCGAGTCTAAATGATCTCGAAAACCGTAAGAGATACAGCTTCGGTCAAATTAGGGCAAAATTATTCATTTAGGTGCCTAAAAATATGCCTTTGGAGAGTTTTAATATTTCGAGTATTCCCGGATATATCCGAAAAAATGTGAAATTTTGCAAAATCGTTATATCTTTTTTTCTTGTGCTTATTTAAAAACGGAATTCAAATTAAATTGCATTTTCGCATTGCTTGCATTGCAACTTTTTTCGCTCTACTTAATGGTGGTATCCTGTTTGGAATCCAACGTTTCGTCTTCAAGGGGTCATCATTAACTTTCTTTTTTTTAACACAAAAATTAATTTTTTTATCGCTTTTTAGATGATATCAGCGTTATTAATATAAATATGTGTTTTTATTTTTTTTTTATTTCTTTTTTTAATTTACATTCAATTTTTTTTTAATTATTTATTTTGTTTTGGCTCAATTTTGAATAGTTTAACTTACTTTTGAAATTTTTATATTCCATAAAAATGTTTTATTTTATTTTTTGTGTTAAGTTGGAAATTGGAGCCCTTATTTTTAATAAAAATAAAAAAAAGTAAAAATTAAGTAAATAGGTTCGTTTATTTTTTACGAGAATGAACTATTTATAACAAGTTGCTTAGTGCAAATATAACATTTTTTCAACTTTTAGCAAACAAAAAATCTCAGTTTTCTCGGATATCCCCGGAATTAGTCGTAATTTAAAAAAAAAATTTAAAGGCATATTGTTAGGCACTTAAATGCACCATTTTGCCTTAATTTGACCGACCCTGTATCTTACAGTTTTTGAACTCTCCATACAGAGACTCGAACTCGAACCCCCCTGTACACTATTTCAGTTTGTCAGCTCTCTGCACTTTCAATTTATTATATTTTAGTTGTCGTTTCTGCTCTGACTGTTTTATGCCATATCCCGCCAACCAATTAAATTTCCCTTGCCGCAGTAATTGGGACGATCATAACGAGTTAGCGGGCTAAAGTCCAACTTCGAATTTAAATAGCCTCATTACTCATCGTCTTATATGTGTCACCCGGTCCCTCGTTTAATTCCAAAATGTGGTAGTATTTCTGAGACCTTAAATTACGAAGGGACAAGAGCAAAAACGGCCCTAATTTAAATTCAGAACGCTGTTAATAAGAATTTTTATATGATGATATAGGGATTACAGGGCAGTTTACTTCTGTAAATCAATATCCAATATCATCTAATAATAATGAGTGAAATTATAAAAAGTAGTACCTGGAGATTCAAAGAGGAGTATAAAATTAAGTGAACAAAATTACCTTTTGCAGTTCGTGGATTGTAATGGTACTTAGTTTATGGCATGGTTTTTGGAGACTAAAATGTGACAACCCTGCAAGACAAGTGGCGCGTGGCGGCAGAGGGATAGTCATGAAGTTAGGTAACAGAGATAAATAGATGTTAGGTATTGACTAAATTGGCGAAGGTTTAAGGTGTAAGGAGATAATATTAGTGGCTGTAATAATATTGGCGAAATAACACGTTTTATTAAAAAGTGTTGTTTACAGATTAGAAGTCGGGATAACTTACGTATTGTGTTATTTGTTGTGGAGAACGGTGAAATACGCGATTTCGGCGAGTTGAATCACGTTGACGTCCTCTTTTCTTTCTGAGAGGCGGTATCACAAAAACACTTAACAATTGGCGGGCGTTTGTTGCTATCCTTGACAGTGGATTGACATTTGACGATTTTTGAGATAGTCACGATAATAAGTGTGTGTGCTATCAGTGATTATTATAAGAATTGTGACGTTTAACTGTGTTTACTGGTGTCTAAATAAGGTTTTTTCATGTGATTGCCTATGGAGGAACGCAGAAGTGACGAGTTAAGAGCTCGATTACGAGCTTGAATTAACCGACGGTGACCACGGTGAAAGCGAATCGGCGATGGAAGACGAAACAATCTCCATGGTACATAAGCTGTTAAAAGGCGGTCTGGCAGCTCGTATCCAGCAGATTGTGGCGGCCAACATGGCAAAGGCAACAAAGCAAAAGGCGACCGTTGGTACTGGTGGTACCAAGGGCAACAGGACAGGCGAAAAATCAGGTGAAAGCGTTCCTCAGGTGGTAGTAGAGCATGCTTGTAGCAAAAGGGCGGACTCCGCTTGCAGTTGGGGCTGTTTGGTGTGAAGGGCAAGGGCAGGCGGCGACATTATTGACCCTTTGGATTATGACAGCCAGGACTGTAACGTAGTCAGGTGGTTGAGCAAAATTGATCAGTTGGGCGATATTCATGAATGGTCGAACTAATACCCTCTATTTTATGCAAGCGAAATTGCAAGGCGCAGCAAGGGGCTGGTTTAATCGGCTCGATATATATGATCTCTCATGGGAAGGCTGGAAGGCGGCTCTTAGGAAGACGTTTCCTAGAGTGCATGACTTTGCTTAGCTGCTCAAGGAGATGATGGCGAAAGTTAAATTAGACGGCGAAACCATGACCCATTATTATCACGATAAAGTGTTGATCCAAAGGTGTGAGCTTTCAGGCACAACGGCGCTTTCGTGTCTGTTTGATGGTCTACCTCTCGATTTACAGGCGAATGCGAGGGCATTTGGTTGCTCTTCCCCTGGCGACTTGTATACTGGTTCTCTTTCCTCTTTTGACAGGTATCGGCGTCCATCAACCGGTATCGTGGAATTGAAGGGGCGAGGAAGTCCAGAATCATACACTGGCGAAGGCGACGAAGACTTTGCGGTCTTCTGAGGCGATTCTCAAATTGAGAGAGGCGGTTGGGGAATTTTGAGTACCCAAGGCGTATTATTTCCAACGCGGGCTGGCGTTTACGAGCAAGGCGTTTGCTGACTTTTTGGCGAGGCGAGGTGTAAAACACCAAGGGCGAATGATCAGGTTGAAAGGTGCATGCGAGTCTGACTGGCGAGGTGCAAAAGGCGAATGCTCTGTTGGCGGAAGGCGAGACCTATGGCGATTTAAGGTCCACACTTCTTCTGAGACAGTAAAAGGCGAGTGAGAACCTGACAAAGGCGTAAAATAAAGATGATATTCGATAAAAGGCGTAAGATTGCAACCGCAGGCGAAACCCTTAGGGTAGGCGATCTGGTGTTATGGCGAATGCACAGATCGAGAAAATCTGGTTGATTTACTGGCGAGTTAAATTAATGAGGGCATTTATTGTTGCAGGATGGCCGAATGTAACCAGAAAATTCTATAGGCGACGTAACATAGTATAATAGTAAGTAAGTAACTAGTAAGTTCACTCAGCGGTAAATCTTTTGATGTATTTCAGCCACATGCCTTTATATCACGTGATAACTGGAGATGAGCGATGCGCTGCGTAAGTGTCCGATCGATTCGCGTGGCTTCCTCTAGTCAGGCGTTTACCAGAGATGTATTCAGGAGATTGTATGGACACGTACCTATTGACTGCCGGCCGGGTGAAAAATCAAGTGAAACTGAGCAAAGTTGTAAAAATATTTACTCTTGAACCATTTGCAGTGTGGTTTATTTATATGCCAATAAAACTCGATATTTTCCTTTATTTACAAATAATCTGAATGATCAATGATCTGAATGAAAAATATCTTATATTTTGTCAAGAATGAAAATACAATTTTCTATAGAATTGTATATCAAAAATTCCGAACTTAGTGTTGATTACCATGTTAAATGTTGCAGTTGGTAAAAATAAAAAATATAAATTTCGCTAATTTTATTTTTGACGAATATCAAAATTATTTTGGAATACTAATAGTCCATCGATAATTTATTTTAACACATCCACCTTCCCCTCCCCCCACCCACGTCACTGCAAGATACATTTTATATACGCGTGGTATTTTATTATCTCATTGAATATATTATATTTTAAATTGGAAAAGTTCCTGTCTCCTTTACATTTCTATTATCAACGTATTCAAAATTTGAAAGTTACACGAACAAGAAAATCTTTTTAAAACTTTTGTATCTATTCGTATGCTCATTGTATTACATCCTTATATTTCCTGCACATAAAACTACCTAGAAATAACCAAGTATCATGAGGACCTCCTAAGAAATTCGTAATAATCTGCATTAATATTTATTTATTTTTGATTCTAATATAAAAATGCAGGACAAGGCAATATTCAATAAACATGAAAACAAAGATAAAATATAAAATATACTAATGATAGACACAAATAAATACAAATTTAATTATCAAAATAATCAACAACGAATTTTCATGGATAGAATAGGATTTATTATATGCCAAAAAGAAAAACTTCGCAAGTTAAGCAGAAAATTTCGTTTTAGACGTTTAATGTAAATTCAAAAAACCAGTTCGGTTTTATGCTCTTTAATGGCGTTGAACAGCTCTTCAGTTTGATTTATTGTGCACTTTTCAGCGACAGCCTCGATCTAGGTTTGTGAGTTTGACTGCTTTATATTTGCAGCAGCTTGGAAGAAGCTATTGGAGGCTAAACACAGTTTTATTTTAGGCTTTGCATTTAGAACATTCGTTGGAGTGATTATGGTTAAATTATAATCAGGGTGCTGGATATATTTCAAAAGTTCGGTGAGGGTAACGATTTAGGATATTTGCACAAGAGTCAAAAAAACGCGAGTAAGTGAGAAACGAGCAGGTAAGAATTAGTGACTTTTTAACACAAAACAGAAAAAAAAGCTAGAACGTGGATAGGTAATAATAATGCGATAAATCAAGTAAACGATCAAATTAAATTTGGAAACGTGGCAATTTAGACTCATTTATTCCTTTTTGGGCGTTTTTGCTCTAAGCTATATCTGCTATCTGCTACTGAATATGATTATAATTAAAAATTTCAGTTATGACCTACCTGTCAAATTTGTTTAGCTAAAAACATTTAAAGTTTGAAAATTCACCACCAAACAATAATCAACATCCGCCAACGTTGCCAAACAATTAATATAATATTTTCTGTCTGTTACTGTATTATAAATTCTTACTTACTTCCTAGAGGATTGCTGCAAAATAGACTTCCCAATATATTATTATGAATATTCGCTATTGGCTTAGAAATTAAACCATAAGTTAGTTTTTTCCCAGATAAAATAGCTCTGAAAATATACAGTTTATTTAAAAAGAGACATACATATTTTGAAAAAAAAATTTAGCTGTGAAAATATAGAGTTTATATCAAAAGAGACCAAACAAAATGTTTGTGTTAGTCTAAGTAAATCCAGCTCATGATCTTCAAATCGAGTACCTGAAAGATTTTTAATTATTATATCATAAAATTTGTATTGTGAAAATTTTTAATTTGTTGCTAACCTACGTCTATTGAAATTCTTATTCTGATTTATAAGTGATTCTAGTTTTAATTTCACCCGATCAAATTTTAAGTTTTTTGTTAGTTTGGCATCATCTGAAATGCCATTCAATAGATTATTCATATGTCCACTGTTTTGGGTATTATAAGGTTTTACATAAATGTTTTTCAGCTCACAATTCAATAAATCTAACATAGCTGAATGTTTGCAAATTTCGAATTATAAAAATTTTTGTTCCATGAAACATACTTGCTTGAACGGAACATTCCTTGATGCTTTTACCTGTTCTCTCAGACAGCTGTTGTGAAACCACATCTCCACATCTAGGGTTTCCCTCCCCAATGAGATTATCTTGTAAATTTCAGCTGAATATATCATTTTAAATATAGGGTGTTGTGCTCCCAGGTAACAGCACCTCTACAAAAGGTCTAAGTGGTCACAAAATTTTAGTTTTGGAGCGAAGCTGTAGGAGAGGGACTTGCGGGTGAAAGTGTAATCCCGACGAGGCGCAAATGGTTGTAATGTTGCCAAATTAGTACGATAGTAGCGACACCTAGATAGTAGATACACCTTGCTTTAATACACTTTTTTAAAATCATCGCCGGATAATCTACGGATTTCAATAATTGGCAGTACGCACTCATAGAGGTGGCGTGGTCCCAACACTCGCCAATTATCGTCTACTGTACTTTCCTTACAGAGCCGGCAACAGTGCAAACAAAGCAAACGATTAGTTGGGGTTAATATAATGGCTGCGGTAGTCCGCAACGCTATTTTCTTGCGTTTTTTCTGAAATTGGAAATATTTATGTGCTTTTAAGTGCATGAAACTTGTACCTAATATTTCGTTGTATATTTAGGTACACAATTTATGTTGTTAGGCATATTTTTAAATACGTAAAATTATATATTTCGAAAGACCTGCTGTTCTTGTTGTTTGTGTACAGCGAACAACATTGAGTGGGTATTAGTACAGCACAGTTTATAGGTTTTGTTTGTGCTTTATTGTAGGTTTTGTGGTAACTGATACTTAGTGTAGTTATGCCTTAAAAGTGTAGCATTCCTGACTGTAATCGAAACTATAAAAATGGGCCTAAAGTTCATGTTTTCGGTTTTCCAAACGGCGTAAGTTTACAACAAAAATGACTAAAGGCCCACAATCAAGATGAAAGTATGTGAAGCTCATTTCCCTGAAAGTAGTATAAAAAAAAATATTCAAACGCTGGTAAGTTTTTACAATAAATTTACTAAAATTCCGACTAAAAGAAGACTGTATACCATCTTTTTTTTAAATAAAAATATATAATGCTTGTCAAAAGCATTTCCAATACCTTCTTAAATAATAATAATACCGCTAAAAATAGCGACTATTTAAAAAAAAATAAATAAAAAATTAAAATCGGTACATTAAGGAAGTAAGCCACATACATACCTATACACGCATAAATATTTTTTATAACTAAAGATATTTAATTTGTGATACAGGCAGATGGCGTACGACTAGTACAGACATGGTCAATAGTGCTCCTCTAAATTTGCCCTAAAAGTCTATTTTATGTTCAGGTTTATCACTGATTTGTGCTAATTGATTGTCTTTTGTTGGTCTGAACTTTTCCCGTCAATATCGGGCTGTCATCGGCTGATTTACAAGAAATCAGGTCTGCTATCATCAATACGTTTAACGACAAATTTCTTCAGGAAATAGTGAACAAAGTGGCAGTTATGGTAGAAAAACAATTTGAGCAACAACTTAAGGCTCATAGGGAGACAATTAAAAAACTACAAGATAGAGTCAGTACGCTGGAAAAAATAATCAACAACTTCAAAAAATGGCTGATCACCAAGAACAATCCTCTCGTAATATGAACGTTCGCATGCATATTCGGCATTGCTGTTGAAAATGGCGAGGATTTACACTCTAAGGCCTTAAATTTATTTGCTGAACATTTGAAGGTTAATATTTTGAAAACGGATGTAAAAAAATGTTACCGAGTCGCGTCCAAACGTGCAAATGATAAGCCTCCTGCAGTACTTGTGCGGTCTTCTGACGATTCGGTTCGAGTGTCAGTCCTGAGAAATCGAAAAAACCTTAAAAATACCGTTATCCAAATTAAAGAAGATCTCACTTAAACTCGGCTTTCTCTTTTCGACCAAGCAGTTCGTAAATTTTCTGATAAAAATTCGTGGGTGTTGAATGGAAACATTTATGTGAAAATCAACGGCATTGTGCATCGCATTTCAGATACTTCAGAAATCCATAATTTAAATTTATTATTGTATTCTAAATAACTAGTAATATATCTCAATTAATATATTTTTCTGCATTTTTCCTAGGTGGATTACATTTTTATATTTTTGTGTATCTTTCATACCTGTATTGTTTACAAATATGTATATTTTTTGCCAATGGTACTTTAGGGGTTAACCAATTATTCTTAATTTCAACTTGGGCGGTATGGATGTCCGTTCATATTGTTTCTTTTTTTGGTTGTATTTCTGGGTAGGTACTATTCACACTTTTTTTTTTGTTTATTTTGTTAATTTAGTACACTCGGCTTTAAACTTCCTTTTCTTATCCGTAATAAATTACTAAAACAATTATTTTTATTTTGCCATCATTTTGTATTGCTTTATTTGTTTTTCTCTAAATCAGTATTGTGGTATAAATATATACATTTTATTATTATTGGTACATCATGGAGGTGGGTCATTTGAATGTATGGTCATTGTGCGCAGGTTTTAATGAACTCAAGAGTTTAATAGAGGAAAATAATTTTGATATTGTTTTGCTATTTGAGACATGGCTCTCTGATGATGATGGCACGGCAAATATAACAACCAGCAATATTACTCGACCTGTCAGGCGAAAAATTAAATTTGACCTTGCTAATGTCAGTTGGGTAGGAAAAGTCAGGGCTGGATTTGAAATATATAAGTATGATTTTCCTTTAACAGAGCCGTAATATAACATTTCAAATATCAATGGGTTGTGAAATATATGTATACCTTGTTGTATGAGCTTGGAAGAATATCTCTGGTTTGTACAAATTCTTATTGCTTAAACACAATCGCTTTTTGCATTACACAATGTCATAAACAACGTTCGTCTCTCACAATGTCAAATATTTGACAAATACACGCCTATGGTTTCGATTTAACTCCAATAGCAATAAAATAAACCAGACGTAAAAACACGACGCCGCTGGCGGCAGTTTGACGGATTTCCTACCAAGGAATATCTTGCGCGCGGACTTGCGCATATGCGAAAAAAGAAGATGTGATATTGCTGGTTGTTATATTTGCCGTGGTGATGGCTCTGAGCACTTTTAAATTCCTAATTATCAGTTTTTCAGGAAATATCGAGTGGGAAGAGGGAGGCGTTGCTTTATATATGGTGTGTCCAAAAAAGTATGTAACATATGGGAAACTTCTTTATTATTGGTTTCTCAGAAAATTTTATTCTTGATAAAAGTTGGTGCTTGCCCTAAAACAATAATTGAGTGTCTCAGATTTTAAGTACGGCTTTTAGTGCGGGAGCAAATGTCATTTCCCGTAATTGCATCAAGAGTAACGTACCTTAACTTATAAAGATGCAGCAAAATCTTATAAGGAAAAGTTCTTCCAAGATAAAAAAATAATCTAAATATGAAATTTGAGTTAAGTACATCAACTTTTAATTTATCTTATTTTTCTCGTTTTTTTTCTTAAACGTTAAGCTACTGGTGAATATTTTGTTCTTTTGTTATTAGTATACTTGCCAATCAGCTTCAAAATTTATTTAAGATAGATATTAGTTACATAGTTACAGAATGTTTCCGTTTTTCCAAAAATAAAGGCCGGTTTAGGTATCAGTGTGTCGCAAACATATTTAAAGACTTTTGGTCCAAAATAATTGTCCACAATAATTAAAAAATACAATTGAAATGACTGACTCAATAATTATTATTAACTTCATATGTCAGAGTGAAGTAAAATTATGACTTTTTGTTTTTATTCCAAATGCAAAGCCTACTCTTCGAGACCAAATATTTTATATGGCTTTTTAGGATACTTGGGCATATTTTACCCATCGGGTGCAAAAGATAAATAAATTATTAGTTGTTTTACATGAAATGAAAAGAGTTGAGTCTATTCATGATTTTGATTGGAAAAAAATTTAAACCAAAAGGGTTTAAATGTGTTTGCAACACGCTGATACCTAAACTGGCTATTATCTCTGGAAAAAATGCAACATTATGGAACTATGTATCGGATTTCTAACTTTAACACATTTTGAAGTTACTTGGCTTACTAATAAAAAAAAGAACAAAACGTTCATCAGTGGCGCAACGTTTAAGAAAATATCGATAAAAAAAAGAAAAATTAAAAGTTGATGTACTTAACTCAAATATAATATTTAGATTACATTTTTAATTTGGAAGAACTTTTCCTAATAAGATATTGCTGTATCTTTATAGGTTAAGGTACTTTACTCTTGACGCGATTTCGGAAAAATGACACTTGCCCCCGCACTAAACACAATACGTAAATTTTGAAATAACCGTTTATTGTTTTAGGGCAAGCGCCAACTTTTAACAAGAATAAAATTTTCTGAGAAACCAATAATAAAGAAGTTTCCCATATGTTGCATACTTTTTTGGACACACTGTATAAAGTCGTCTTAGATCATTGAATTGGTAGCATTTGATTTTAATATTAATGTACAATTGGAACTTCTAATTTTTAAATTGAAATGATTGTAAAAAACCTACGCATTTATGGTTTTTTTTACAGACCACCAACTTTATTAATAGTCTTATAACAGATTTCGATAATATTTTTTCTTATATTTATCCAACAGTAGATGAATTTTTTTATCTAGGTGATTTCAATATCAATTTGCTAAACCATAATAATCCGTTGACTTCCCTTTTCGAAAACTATAATCTTATACAGATTATTGAGGAACCAACTCGCATATCCAGTACTGCTATATAGTACACTGTTTGATGCATTGTTTGTGACAAACCGTTCTTTGGTAATTAAAAGTTACGTTATTTCTGCTGATGAGATTTCTGATCATAAAATGATATATTGTGATTTAAATTTTACAAATGCGCAAATTGTGCCGAAAAACATTCGATATAGCACACTTTAATTATAATGAATTTTTAAATACTCTTCATAACTTACCCTTTAATGACATATTTTATGAAAATAATATCGACAACAAAATAAAAAATTTGAATGAACTTCTTTTGACTTTGTTTGATATTCATGCCCCGATAAAAGAATCACGAATCACTAAACCGAAGGCGCCATGGTTAACAGCCAATTTAAAAATAGTTATGAAACAAAGAGACAGTGCTCTGCGAAAGTTTAATCGATCTAAACTTAATGAAAATTGGATTAAGATTAACTATAAACTTTTGAGGAATTTTACATTGGCTGAAATTAGAAGGGAA
>MU193381.1:13643-23977 GCA_016904865.1 Pissodes strobi | reverse complement strand
GGGGTAAGGGAAGAGAGAAGGAAATTCCAGTGGCGGATACAATTGCTATATAAATTAATATGTTATAATAACTATATAATGGAATAGTAATAAGTAGACTTAGGCAAATATCCACTTAAAAAAATATAGTTTATATACATAAATATGCATGATTTTAGTCTAAAATATGCAAAAAAAACGTATATTCAAAAATATTCCTAAGTCTAGTAATAAGCAACAAAATTGTACTACAAACAAATAGTACTATGTATTCATTAAGGCTAGGAAAAAAGGGTCATATGATAAGGAGTTTTTCTTATCATAAAATACCATATTGAAAGTTGCATCGAGAGTTTACATCAAAAATCAATACAATTTTAAGTTTCCTACTCATTATCGGAGGTTTAATCAGAATTTGATTCAGAATCATTACCATCACTACTTTCGGAACCAACATTGATAATAAGAGGTACAACTATAACTTCGACCGTAGTATAATTTTTTGTTTTGTGACGTGTTCGATACACTTCTGCCAATTATCAGCTGTAACGTTATCAATAGCTTCGTTTAACAAACAAACATACACGGTTTTTACCAATGCATGTTTGCCCACAGTTAAATGCATTTTCACTTTTTCCGCAGGGGACCAAGACTTGTCGAAGCTTCGCTCTTTCCATTTTACAAATTAATATTTTGAATTAACAATACAAAAATTCACAGTCCTTCGCAAAGATGCAACCGGGGAGACATTGAAAATGATGAATAAAAACGCAAAAATGTGATTTGCGTTGAAATTCATATAGTTTCCAAAAGCAGAGTTTAAAAAGTAAAAATACAAACACACGAGTGTTTATAATATAGGTATATAATTAAAGAAATGCATTTTTAGCAATAATATTAAACATTATCATAATTAAAACAAAAATAAATAAAAAAAATTAAGCGAGTTTGCTAGTACTCGAGAATGATGTATAAACATATACTATAACGACATCGGTTGTAAAAAAAATGATAGCAGCAAGTTATGTTCCCAAGCGGTAACCCATCCAAGTACTAATCATGCCCGACGTTGCTTAACTTCAGTGATCGGACGAGAACTGGCATTTTCAACGTGCTATGGCCGTTACCTGTACATTTTAGCTTGTTCATAGAATAAAAGCAAAAACATTCCCATTTATAATATTAGTAATTCTTTAATAATACGCACTGGCAGCTTCGGAGCGGATTAATTCACTGCACAAATTCGACACGAAGACCTAATGCCACCAGGAATAACATCAACATATGGACACAGGATATTTGCCTTATAATCTTTGGCCGACATTCTTTGATTTGGGACAGTCAATAACCAGCTTTTTCAAATTTTCCTGTTTTAAACGTCTGGGCATCTGAATAATACTTTTGACAGTTCGTATAATTTAAAATAATAATATGCTTTTTATCGTCTAAAATCCGTTTAAAAACGATTTTAAATCGCAAAATTGTATAAAAATCCGAAGATTCGGACTTTTTTAGGACGATGCCCTGGCTTTGGACGAATTTGTCGTGGATTTTGAAGCGAAAATCAATTTAAATTCAATTGTCTATTAAAAATAAGCTGTGATATGGATCCAAATATACTGCGAATATAATATAATAAAAATAATACTTTTGACGGTTCGTTTAATTTTAAATATGCTTTTTTATCGACTAAAAACCGTTTAAAATAGTTTTAAATGGCAAAATAGAACAAGGTATAGAAGGAAAATTATAGAAGAGGGCCATGACTGAATATTGATTTAAAAGTCTGGGCATCTGAATAATACTTTTGACGGTTTGTTTAATTTAAAATATGCTTTTATATGCAAAATTGTATAAAAGTCCTTCACGGACGTCCTGGATCAGCTTGCTCCTCAATGCGACGGCTTATAATGTTACAATCGCTTTACACATTTCCGTCCCATTTGCCGAGATTTACCCTCATACCGCCGCGTAAGATGTTTACACATAAAAAATTTGAAGATATGAAAACCAAAAAAATTAGGAAAATCTATTAATATATAATTAGCCATAACGTTACTGTAATATTTTTAACCTGTTCTGATTCTGTTTAGCCCGTTTTGGCTATTTCTAGTCACTTCTGGTTAGTCGTTCAAACAACTTTCCGTTAGTTCCAACTTATTGATGTGTAAACATCTTACGCGGCAGTATGAGGGTAAATTTCGGCAAATGGGACGACAATGTGTAAACCGATTCTAGCCGCTAGGGCGGTATTTTATACAATTTGCCATTTAAAATCATTTTAAATGGATTTAAGATGACAAAAAAACATATTTTAAATTAAACGAACAGTCAAAATTATTATTTATTAATTATTATATTCGCAGTGTATTTGGATCCATAGCACAGCTTATTTTTAATGGACGGTTGAATTTAAAATTAATTTTCGCTTCAAAATCCACGACAAATTCGTCAGAAACTCCGAATTTTCGGGTTTTTATACAATTTTGTCATTTGCAATCGTTTTTAAACGGATTTAAGATGATAAGAGAGCATATTATTATTTTAAATTAAACGAACTGTCAAAAGTATTATTCAGATGCCCAGACGTCTAAAACAATATTGAGTCATAGTCCTCTTCTAAAATTGGCAAAATTTGGTTATTGACTTTCCCAAATCTAAGGATGTTGGCCCACGATTATTAGGTAAATAAGCTGTGTCCATATATTGATGTTATTCCTGATGGCATTAGATTATCGGGTCAAATTTGTGCAGTGAATTAATCCAATCCCAAGCTGCCAGTAAGTATTATAAGATAATCCTAACTAATATTACAGATGCGAATGTGTTTGTTTGTTTGTTTCTTAAGCTTTCACGCATAAACTGTTCCGATCATCATGAAATTTTGTACAGATAGTTTCGAGAGTATAGTAAAGAACATAGGACACAGCTTTTACCCGAGGCTTCGTTCGCGTTGATTTTTTTATTATTTTAAACTTGGTTATTAAACCTAATTTTTATTCTATGACCAAGCTAAAACGTACAAGCAATGGCCATAGCATGTTAAAAATGCCAGTTCTCGTCCGATCACGAAGTTAAGCAACGTCGAGCGGGGTTAGTACTTGGATGGATGACCGCTCGGGAACACAACGTGCTGCTGTCGGTTTTTTACAACCGATGTCGTTATAGGATATGTTTACACATCAGTGTCTCGACTACTAACAGATTCGCTCATTTTTTTTAGTCCGATACGTTATAATCAAATTTAATCTTTTTGGTTAGTTGCAAAAATTCGGTTCGTTTTGGTTAGTTTTAACTTACTTTAAGTTTTGCAATCTATTCCGATACGGTTTAGCCCGTTTTGGTGCTTTTGGTTACTTGTGATTAGTTTTGGTTAGTCATTCAATCAGCTTTCCGTTAGCTTTAGTTAGTTTTAAATTATGTTCGTAATTTGAACCGGTCCGATACGTTATGGTTAATTTTAGTCAGTCGGCAAAATTCGGTTAATTCAAGTTCGTTTCACCTTATAAGTTTAATATTTATAATCTGTTCTGATATGTTTTAGCCCATTTTGGTGCTTTTGGTTACTTTTGGTTAGTCGTTCACTTTCGGCTAATTTCAGTTAGTTTTAATTTATTTTAGTTATTTGAACCGGTTCCAAAACGTTATAACCAATTTTAGTGTTTTCGGTTAGTCACCAAAATAAGGTTAATTTGAATTAGTTTCAACTTACTTCAATATTTTTTCGATACGTTATAGCCCGTTTTGGTGCTTTTAGATACTTTTGGTTAGCTTTGGTTGGTTATTCAATCAATGTTCGGTTACTTTCAGTAAGTTCCAATTTATTTGAGCCATTTGAACCGGTTCCGATACGTTAAAACAATTTAACCGTTTTTGGTTAATAATGTAGGTCGTCGCAAAAATTCGGTTAATTTGGGTTAGTTACGGAATAGATTAAGAATAAAATAATTATTCTTAATCTGCTCCGATACGTCTTAGCCCATTTTGGTTACTCTTGATTAGTTTTGGTTCAACATCTTTTGGTTAAGTTTAGTTAGTTTTAATTTATTTTAGTCATTTGAACCGGATCCGATACGTCATATCCAATTTTGATGTTTTTGGTTAACTTTAGTTAGTCGCCAAAATTCGGTTAATTGTTAGTTTCAACTTGTTTTAGCCCCTTTTGATGCATTTGGTTACTTTTGTTCCATTTTGGTTAGTCGTTCAATCAACTTTCGGTTAATTTCAGTTAATTTTAATTTATTTTAATCATTTGGACCAGTTCCGTTACACTATAACCAATTTTAGGGTTTTTGGTTAGTCACCAAAATTCGGTTAATTTAAGTTAGTTTTAACTTACTTCAATATTTCAAATCTAGTTACCTACTTATATATCTTAGTCATTTGAACCGGTTCCGGTACGTTATAAGCAATTTTAATGTTTTGGTTAGTTTTAGTTAGTCGCCAAAATTCGGTTAATTTGGGTTAATTTTAACTTACTTCAATATTTTTAATCTATTTCGATATGTTTTATCCGTTTTGGTGCTCTTAGTTACTTTTGGTTAGTTTTGATTAGATATTCAATCACCTTTCGATATGTCATAAGCAATTATAATGCTTTTGGTTAGTTTTGGTTAGTCACCTAAATTCGGTTCATTTGGGTAAGTTTTAACTTACTTCAATCTTTTTAATCTATTTCGATATGTTTTAGCCCGTTTTGGTGCTTTTAGTTATTTTTGGATAGTCATTCAATCATCTTTCGGTTACTTCCAGTTAGTTCCAATTTATTTTAGTAATTTGGACCGGCTCCGATACGTTATAAGCAATTTTAATGTTTTTGGTTAGTTTTGGTTAGTCACCAAAATTCGGTTAATTTGGGTTAGTTTTAACTTACTTCAATATTTTAAATCTATTTCGATACGTTTTAGCCCGTTTTGGTGCTTTTCGTTAGTTTTGGATAGCCGTTCAATACACTTTCGGTTAGTTTCAGTTAGTTCCAATTTATTTTAGTCATTAGAACTGATTCCGATACGTTACAATCAATTTAAGTTTAAATAAACAAGCTAACACGATCTCTCCCGCGTACGACGTTATGTGTGGCAAATGTAGCATGCACTTTTTCACGATTTGATGCCCTATTTAGGAAAACAGAAATATTTTCAATGTTAAAACAAAACGATAACCTAAACCCGCAAGCGCGACTATGCAACAGATCTGACACAAGGTACATGCTCGTTTACTGTTGCAACGTTGCGACCTCCGCCGCGACGGTCGTAAAATATCAGTACATTTACGACCGTCGATCGCGAACCTCTGTTAAAATACAGCTGCTTCAAATGCTCCGCATAACGCGCGTATACGGGCTACAATGAATTTGGTAGCGGTGCACGTTTTGTGCCGGAACGCTGTGTCCGCATTTAGAATAAGCGGCATTTTGCGAGCATTTCATACCAGTATTATTGTTAAATATTAAATATTACTTTCAGCCGCTCACGTTGGTCTGTTTTCGAACAAGTGGCTGACGTCACTGACTATTATTTCCGTCTCAAGGTATAGTAATGGCGTTTTGAATTTATTATGAAAAGTGGGCGATGTAGATAGGCAACCAGCAGTACATCAGCCAGTAATTTTCTTTATATAACGTTGTTTTTTTGAGATTTGGACATACTAGCTGCTTTGTTTTGTCAGTTACGTGTTTTTGAATGTTTCGTAAAGGACTTTTGATCGGGATATTGTGCAATTTTCTAATTAGGAAGTGAGTTCATGTTTACATAGTCGGCGGTGTTTGAATTGATGTCGTGCCGAATCGGATATTCTAATCTGACTTCGTGTGTTTCGTCGGAAACCAGTTTTTTACGAGTACGAGATCACGAGCCTCTTTGGTGAGTTCGAGACTAGACTTTCAGCAAGGCTAGGTAATAGTGTCGGTAAAATTTTCATTATGGTCTAATTCCTTTGGAATTGGAAGCAGCTAGTCTGGATTTTATAATAATGTTCGAATCTGTCGCGTCCTAGGATGGATTAGCCAAAACTTGAAGAAGAATGAGCCATAACAAC
Organism: Pissodes strobi; assembly: GCA_016904865.1. NCBI lineage: Eukaryota > Metazoa > Arthropoda > Insecta > Coleoptera > Curculionidae > Pissodes > Pissodes strobi. The sequence continues at coordinate 17,962 of MU193381.1, read as the reverse complement.
AGGCTTTTACTTGTATCTCACTTGTATTTCACTGGAATCTCATTCTGATCTCAGTGTGAACTCTTAGGAATTTCGCTTTTTCAAAATCAAATGAAAACACCAACTTTTAATTATTCCTAAGGCCAAGTACTAATCATTCTCGGACTGGAGCTTAGTACCACTTTTGGGGGATTACTTAATCTGGATTCTAGGCAATGCTCCATTCTTAAATCGTAGCCCGGGGGGTAGCGATTTGCTGATTTGAGAAGTGGAAACTATGTGGTCGGGAGGACTCCGTGGTTGTGAAACCACTCTGCTGTGAAGCGCTTGGAGGCCCTAAACATTCTCGTTGTCTGGAAGTCCATAAAGATAAGTGATTTTTTTTAGAAAAGTTTAAATACCCCACATGATTTCTTAACAACACAAAAACCAACATTTCAAAAATTTAATTTCATATTCATATCTTGTAAATTTAGCTTATGGTACATTTATGTACATTTCGGATTATATTTCAAAATTATCTTACCTATCTCTAATTAAGTATACTTTTGTCGTATCGTATCTCACGATTACCTGATTGTACATTTATCTTATTGCACAGTTATCTTGCCTTATGGCCAAATTGTCTTACCTATCTTTAACTTTAAGTAACTTTGTACATGGAGAATTACTGTACATATTTCATTTACCATAATAATATCTCAAAATTAGATTGTCTATTTTGAACCCTAATTGTATTTAGCTAATTGTACATACATTTAATTGACTAAATTGCAATAGTATCTTATGGCTTTTAACTAACTTGGATTTTGACCTGATCAGTGAAAATAATTATCTTTATCACCTCTATATGATATGGTGCTTTAATATTCTGTCATATTAGTGGGTACTCGATATTATTAAGAGTAAATACTCTGTATATATTTGGAATTAATTTGTCGAAGTTTAAAACCAAAATTAAGGCTATAAACTTTAGTAATCATTCATTCAGTAATTATCTTTTCTTCACTTATTGCTTAATAAGTTTTATTATTATCCTGGCTAGAGCTACCTATCTCACATGAGAAGTTTTTAATATATACTGAAAGATATAACTTGGATTTCTTTCAGAGACGTCTGTTAGATTTCACAATTATTTCATAAAAACAATTTTCTGTCGACAGTCAATATTTTAATATCAATTTGATTTTACTCAATTCTGGGAATCCTAGAAATTTGGTTAATTTTGTAGCGAAGTTTTCTGACTTATTAGTGGACTGATTGTGTAACTCAAGGGCTATTAGCTTATCAGGATCATTAATTTTAATTAGGGTCATAAAGACAATTTCGTCTGCAAAAACCGAGATTTGCAGTTGCATTGTTTGGAAAAATTTGTTTTATTATATTAAATGCTTCACAGTAGTTTGAAGGAAATGTGATAATTGAGTCGAATGTTATTATTAAAAATAATCAGGAAATTGTATCTTTTATTTCTTGCGCTTACTTGCCTCATATAGATTAGATTAGATTAGATTACAGATTGGGAGAGATGGCCTTTGAGCCTACTTATCACCTCGACCCGACGGATCTATTGTGGCTCTCTCCATGTTATAGAGCTTCATCCAGTTTTGTCTTTCTGATTAGACCCCACAACCTTGATAGTGGCTCCGTCGTGTAGCTATTAGCTTCTGGTTTATTTACGTACGCCAAGCAGTTGGGAGCGTACTCTCGATAAGCCTTCACAGTGGCATAGCACGTGAGATGCCGTCTCCTCCTCCTCCTCCTGGCAGAACCTGCACTCGCTATTTTCTGCCAAACCTATGACGCTTAGGTGCTTTTTCAGCCGGCAGTGGCCCGTCAGCAGACCCACCATTATCCTGACAGCCTTCCTGCCGTAGCTTAGCAGGTCTGTTGATAGTTTGGCCGATGGACCTATTATAAATTCCTTGGCCTGTCTTTGTCCCAAAGTGTTGTTCCACCATTTTCGGGATTCTTCTGCAATCCATTTCTTTATGGCTGTTTTAGCGATTGGTTTGGCTATCCCGCAGAACGGTTCTGGTCCTATCATGTGCCTAGACGAGCCTTCTCTGGCTATTTCGTCGGCAATTTCATTACCTTGATAGCCTTCATGCCCAGGTACCCATGATAGTGAAGTGTTGACTTCCTATGTCATTCACAGCATTGTGGCAATCCAGTACCAATTTCGATGTTATTTTGTTGGATTCCACGGCTTTTATTGCCGCTTGGCTGTCGGAGAAGATCGCAATTGTTGTTTTGTTGCAACTGTATCTTCTTTTTATTTCCTTTGCACACTGTTCTATTGCTGTTATTTCCGCTTGGAACACTGTCGTTAGTTTGCCCATGGAAATCGAAATTCTTGTTTTCGTCCTTGGTTCATATATTACGGCTCCTACTCCTTCCCGTGTTTTTGAGCCGTCGGTCGGTGTACCAGATCACATTTGCCCTAATTGGGGGACCATTTTTCCAATCATTCCTGTTTGGAATATGTGTCGAGTACTTTTTGACAAAGCTGTACTTGGCTATGGTGCTATCCGTGGGCAATCCCAGGATGTCATCTGCCTTGATTTCTTTGTTTAGCTTCTCTTGTTTGGTATTATGTCTACCTATAATCGGTTTTTGGCCTTGGCCTGTATCTGACGGAGCGTGCTTCGCCCTGTATGTATGTTTGGATTGGTGGTAGGTTTAGTAGGACTTCTAGATGCTCATGGCTCCAGTGACGCACAGGCATGCTAGCCTTTGAACGCGACTTATTTGCCTTTTTGCCTCCGCCTGCATGGTTCTTGTCCACCATACTACTGAACCATACGCTATCATTGGTCTTACCACTGCTGTGTATAGCCACAGTGTCATTTTGGGATTTAGGCCCCAATTCTTTCCGCACATCCTTCTGCATCTTCCTAGCGCAACTGTGGCTCTAAGAGTTGCTTTTTGGATGTGTGGTTTCCAGGTAAGCCTCTGATCAAATATGACTCCTAGATATTTTGCTTCCTTGGAAAAAGGTATTTCTTCTCCATTTATCGCCAGTGGTTTTAGTCCTGTAAGGGCTCGCCTTCTGGTAAATGGAATGATTATCGTCTTTTTTGGATTAACTGATAGCTGTTCATCTTTACACCAGTTCTCCACTATTTTGAGAGCTTTTTGGCTTCTCTCTTAGAGAGTACTGGCAAATCTGCCTCGTACTACAATCGTTAGGTGGTCTGCATATCCTAGACAGTAAAAGCCTTCTGCAGACAGTTTTTGTAATAAGTCGTCCACTAATATGGCCCATAGTAGTGGAGATAGAATTCCCCCCTGGGGGCATCCTCTTCCCACCGCTGCCTTTGTGGCTGTTTCTCCCAGAGTGGCTGAGATTATCCTGTGCTTTCGACTAGTTTCTATCCATTTGCGCAGTGCTGTTGGAGTCCCTCTCCTTTCCAACGCGCTTATGATAGAGTCTGTTGAGACGTGATTGAAAGCTCCTTCTATGTCCAGGAATGTGGCTACGGCAATCTCCTTGTCCTCTAAGGACCTTGAAAGAAGCCTATTTAGGTCGTCCAGGGCTAGGTCTGTCGACTTTCCTGGTTGGTAAGCATATTGACGTTCACTTAGTGGGAACGCCTGTAGAGTATTATCCCTGATGTACCTATCTACTAGCCTTTCCAGGGTCTTGAGCATAAAAGAAGATAGGCTTATGGGTCTATATGACTTTGGTGTGCGGTCCAAGATTCTGCCAACTTTCGGCAGGTATAGGACCCTTACCTGTTGCCATAGACTAGGTAGAACGCCCCAGGCTAGACACCCTCTAAATATTCTGCATAGGTGTGGTAATAAGATGTCCTGACCTTTTTGCAGAAGTATGGGGTGTATTTCGTCTAGGCCTGGTGACTTAAATGGTTGGAATTGGTTTTAATGCCCACCTAATCCTCGCAGGTGTTACTACCTCTTTAACTATTTCCCACTCCTGTCTACCTGGTCTTTGTGGCCTTGGCTTAGGCGGAAGGTCAGATGGGCCTGTTAATTGCATTGCTGTCGGAAAGTGTGCCTTTAGGAGCAGTGTTAAACTTTCCTCAGCTGTTTTGGTGTACGTGTTGTCCTCCTTTTTAAGGAGCTCGACATTGTTGTTTGTGTTTTCTTTTGCTAGGACTTTGTGAATTCGGGCGCATGCTGGGGTCTCATTTACCCTTTCGCAGAACCTTCTCCACGAATCCCGTTTGGCTTTTCGTATCTCTTCGTGCCTCATATAGATAATATAGCTAATACTAGCGGTCGATTTAACTTATCTTTTCCTATATTTTGTTCAATTTAACTTACCTTTTCTTATCTTTCGATCAACTTAACTTATCTTTTCTTATCTTTTGGTC
>MU193381.1:0-13633 GCA_016904865.1 Pissodes strobi | reverse complement strand
TACAAAATGTTGTTGTCGCCCTATCGGTTCTACAGACTTGGTTTTTCTTTATTTTTATGCAAGCAATAAAATTAGGTAAATAAGGGTTATATAGGTATAATAAATGGTTTAACAAAAAAGGGGTTTTTTAACTAGATTTAACAAGGGTATTAAAAACCTGTTGGAGTCCCTTGAAATCAACAAACACCTGACCAATTTGGCGGCGAAACTAAGGACCCGTAATAATATTCTATATAAGCTGGCTGGATCGACCTGGGGAGCTGATGCTCCAACCTTGCGTACTTCTGCACTTGGTCTTGTCTATTCAACGGCCGAATACTGTGCATCAGCTTGGATAAACAGCCCCTACGTACGTAAAATCGACACAGTCCTGAATCAAACGATGAGAATAATTACGGGATCCATTAAATCTACACCAATCGAGTGGTTGCCGGTCCTATCCCATATAGAGCCACCGAGAGTCCGCAGAAAGCAGATCCTGGTCCGAGAGTACAAAAAAATAACCGCGAATCCGGACTTGCCAATCCACCAGGATCTCATACATTTTAATCGATTAAAATCTAGAAGTCCCTCTGTCAGAACGGCACAGCAGCTAATCACCAACAACTTTGACGGATACGAAGAGTGGCAGTCGGACTGGCAGGGCAAAGTTTCAAGTTTCACCGATCTGGTACCCCCTACTCAATTCTAAAGAACCACCACATGGTTTTAACCTGCCTCACAAGCTATGGGTTCGACTGAATAGAATACGCACTGGTCACGGCAGAAGTGGGTCGGCACTCCATAGGTGGGGAATGCGCTCCAGCCCTGAGTGTGAATGCGGTGCTGCCTCCCAAACAATGGATCACATCACCTACGAATGTCCGTTAACAGCCTTTCCTGGAACAAGCGGCGACTTATTGCACGCGACACCGGAGGCCATTTCCTGGCTCGAACAGTTACGCCTGGAGCTGTGACCCAGATTAACCTACACCAGATACGAATGTACGCGGCGGCAATAGCGTACAACTCCCCCTACTTTCTTCCCAGATCGAGCGGAAGGAATAGTACGGGCGATTCTGTTCGATCGCATTTCAGTAGAACTCGCGATGCTGAATTTTTAGTCTGGGCGCTTCGATTACGAATGATCATCGAACGTGTGAATTTGTAAAATTTAACCGCTTATTTATTATGACGGGATATAAGTGTATTTGCAGATGTTGAACATCTGAAAATAGAGATACATTTTTTTTTATTTGGCTACAGATACCACAAGGTATGTAAAACAATAAATTATTATTTATCAACGTCAAGGAATTGATAATGATAAAATAAATAGGTAATTATTATTTGATAATAGGGCCTCCCGATTTTTAAGTGTTTTCTGAATTTATTGTATGCCTTTCATTAAAAAGGCTGATTGATGAATAAAATATGAATTACATGCCATATGGACTTATAAGCAATAAATAGTCGATCAGTTTTTTATAGAATAAGTAAGTAGCAATAATAGGATCATACACTCTTAAGGTAAAAATAATTCAGAATGGCTTCAGAAACTGGCCCGATCATTTAAAGAAATAAGCGCATCGTTGTCAACTTGTTACTACTACTTGTCGGCATGCTAGATCAATGGTTAGGAATGTGCAATATTATCGATATTACAAAAACTTGATGGGACAACCTACTTAACTGATGTAAACAAACAAAGTTGGCAAGAATATTACAATCAAATGTAAATGTCGTACTTCGTGGATGACTACGATAAAAGGAATCCAAGTTCTATGGCCCCGTCTTGAAAAAGCCGGATTCACATACTTAAAATGTAAAAGAGTAAATCAGGATTGCCTAGAAAATTATTTCGGGAACATTAGGCAACAGGAAGGTAATTCAGTAAACCCTACTCCTATCCAGTTTCAGAGAGTTCATCGAAATAGTATATTGTGCAACAAGTGTGAAAAGTGATTTTCACACTTGTTGCATACTATCTTTTTCTACGACTGCAAATAATATTGATATTATATAATATTTATTATAATATATCAAGAATCTTATCTTTAAATCAAAATGTATAGTTTACAAAGTGCATACACACTTCTACAGCAATTTGTGTAACTCGGTGATGAGTATGGGGGCTTGGACAACGCCTTGCCCGGGGCGTCCTTTTAGGGTTTCGTCCCTCATTCTAGAATTTCGCCCTTAAATTTTGGAGTTATTTTTTTCATATCTTTGGAAAAAGGCGCCATTTACCGGTGTTGTCCTTGTATGGCTTTGCCCTCCCTCGGGGGACCCATTTTTTACATATTCGGAAAAGGGAGCATCCGGGGGGAAGCCTTAAATTGGGGCTCTTTGAGGCCCAAAGCCTTTAAATGGGGCCCTTGATACGTGGTCTATTTTTCACATATTTTAAAACGGGGCCCTCGGGGGCGAAGCTTTTGGCCCCCGGTGTGGGAGCCTCATATTTGGAAAAGGGGCCCCCCTGGGGCGAAGCGCTATAATGGGACCCCAGGAGGGGGGGCGAAACCCTAGAATCGGACCTATGGTACGGGAGTCCCATTTTTGACAGATTTCCGAATTGCGCCTCACTCCCGGGGGCGAAGCCCTAAAATTATGCTACAAGCCTTAAGAGGGGCCCCCTGGTATGAAAGTCCTATTTTCTACACTTTTGCAAAAAATAGGCTCCTGGGGGGGGGGGCGACGCCCTAAAATTGGGCCCCTTTTTTAGAGAGCTGGGAATGGGACCTCTGAGGGCGAAGCTCTAAAACGAAGACGAAGCCTTTTAATCTAAATACGTGAATAAGCGTGTGAAAGTATACTTTGCACACGCCGCGTGCAAAGTATACTTTTGACACGACGCGTGTTTGCAATGCCCTGTTTTCAAGAGCAGTTGTTAGTGCGTGTTTGTCTATTTTCAGGACAGTCGTAGAAAAAAAAATTGTCAAAGTTTTCTACACTCAGAAGATATGAACTGTGAAAATTATTTGGACGTTTTACTTACAGAACTAAAACGTGTTTCAAATTATCAAAAAACGGGAGTAGAATCAGTTGCGGCAATAACAATTACTGAATGCGGCTACAGGGGAGCTAAATATGCCTACTCAAAATTATTTTAACTATGCATGTGGCTATTTAATAAAAAAAGCATTAAATATTCATTCTTGTGAAATTTGCATAAATTTCTCAGAACAATGTAACTTACTTAATAACTCTAAGTTGTTAATGCATTTTAAAGCGTATGACTCCGAAGAAAATATTTTTGGGAGTGTAAAATCTCCCAACGAGAAGTTCCTGTTTTATATTTATAAGTTAGAAAAATATTTGTGTCTCTATTTGATGTTTTGTCAACAAAGCCTAGAATTTCCAACGCATGCCTTACTGAAATGGGCAAAATAGAATTTGATCATCCTTGCAAATAATTTGCGAAAACGTACACCGTCAATAGTTATTTTCCAAACAAGTGCGCAAAGTGATACTTTTCCGCACGCGACTGATGTTGACCGAACGACGCGAAGCGGAGTTCGGTCAATTAGTGGTGTGCGGAAAAGTCACTTTGCGCAAGTGTTAGCAACAACATTTTTTCTACCAGCGCGTTCCAAACAAGCACAGAATAATAATAATAATGACCCGTATTTAAATAAAAGAAAAAGTATCTGTCATTGGGATACTTCGTTTTACACCTAGATTTGTTTAAAATCTGTCAATCTGACAATTATAAGTATTGTTGCTTGACATAATTTTTTACTACTATACCGAGGTTTCAAAATATATGGTTTATTTTGGTTTAAGTTACAATATCGCGAATTGCGGAAATTCTTAGGGAAAAGAGTATAATCATAACTTAAAACGCTTTTTTATATTGCATTAAAAGTCCTAAAGAGTAAAGTTTCTAAAAATATATGAACATTTTCTTGTCTCTGGTGATTTTAGAGAATTTTACTTTTCCGCACGTTTTCCCGCATAGCGTGCGAAAAAGTACTACTTCGCGCACTGAGTAGCTTACGCAAAGTAGCCACTTTACGCACGCTCGTAGTCTTATAAATTATTTATAAGACTTTTATACTCTTAAATACGCCAACAGAGATTTGAAATCATCGACAAAATCAGACAAAACCAATCGAAAAATTAAAATGTCTCATTTATATATATAATAGATTTTTTGATATGTTTGGTTTGCAAATTTATCATAATATAAAATGTTATCTAATTTTTCTGGTAGTTTTATTAATTTCTTAACTGGTGCAACTAACATTTTTCCGGAATCACAATAAATAAATTATTTCCATGGTCCAACAAACGCGCGCCTTAATCCGAAACCGATGCCGCCTTTGTGGGCAGGCCGAAAAAGGTGCCGACTCGGACTTTCGTATCTGGTGTAGGTTAATCTGGGGCTGTGATAATAAAGACAATAATTGTAATTATGTTTGTGATATATGTGTTAATATTGATGTTATATATACCTATACCTATATTTACTCTCTCTTTTATGTATGTTCGAATAGACCATAAGCTAAATAAATAAATAAATAAATTTAAAAACACAATTAGACCTAAATAGATCACCCTTGTTAAATCTATTTTAAAAACCCCTTTTTTGTTAAACCATTTATTATACCTATATAACCCTTATTTACGGAACCTAATTTTATTGCATGCATAAAAATAAAGAAAAACCAAGTCTGTAGAACCTCTAGGGCGACAACAACATTTTGTAATACTGCCATCCATTCTTGATAAAGCTACTGCGTGGTGAAACATGTCGAATGACAATTAGTTAATTCGAGTTTCAATTATAGTGGAATTTTAAGTAAAATTGTGTTTTACTTGTTTATATCTTAAATAATTATTATAATAACGCATTTAATTAGAATCACAGAATACAACAAATATTTTAACAAGAAGAAAAAAGTAAAACTAAAGCGTTGAAATATTATTAAATACCTACGTTAGATCAGTTTCATTTAATTTTTTATAATATTTCGTTACGTTTGGTAAAAACTGAAGCTGACAATGGACGCTTAAAACATATATGAGAAAATTATACCATTATCATTTAGTTGTTTTAGCTGAAAACAAATATAAACAACAGCCATTAAGGTCATACTAAGTTTCTTTCTTGAGATTAAAATTTTAACTATTGAAATCCGAGGTAAGTTTGCCTCCGAAACATAAAATGTGGTTTTTCGTTAGGAGTCAAAAAATGGGACTACTGCGTTTATTCCTGGGGACTTTGAAATAACTGGAACGAAGCGGTCCTATTCATTACAGAAAAACTAGGGTAAAAGAGAAATATTTACCATTATCTATTTGTACTGTCTAAAATATTTTGCAAAACTATTAACTAGATTTTGTCTGTATCGTCATTCATAATAATAATAATAATAATAAAATCTTCTTTATTTCACATTATGTTACAGCTGCACACATTATATAGTAAAGCACAGTACAATGCTACAAAATTACATAAAATAAAATGTCGTCACAAACTCACCTCTAAGTTTAAAAATTACATTCAAAAAATTCATTTAAAGAGTAGGGTTCCATGTTAACAATTAGAGATTTTAAGTTTTTTTTCATTTCATTTCATCATTTCATTGTGTCGGGAAAATTATTATATAGTTTTAAGCATACATAATAAGGACTCTTTTCTGTATCATCAAACTTCATATTGTTCATGCTCCTTATTATACTCTTCAAAATTACAAATATTCGTTGCAAATCCGAATTTCACCCCCCAGAAAATTATTCCGTATCTTATTAGTGATTCAAAATTTGAATGATAAACCATTTTTAGTGTTTCTCTGCCCACATATCTGCCTAATATCATCATACTTGCTCTTTCCAATCTAGAAATTCATATATATGAATTCCCAAGAATTTAGTATGGCCCGTTAAGGGTAGATCCTTATCAACAATCCTTATGGTATCAGGAAAGTTTATTTGATTCTGCCGTGTTCGAAATAAAATTACATGCCTTGTTCGAAACAAAATTACACTAGTTTTATTTTTGTTGACAATTAATTTATTTTATGTAAACCATCTACTGGCTTCCTGAAATGCCCTACCAGCATTGATTGCCAATTCAGTAAAATTTGATTCCGCAATCAGCACATTGGTATCATCTGCATAGTTTGTTATAGAGCAATCTGACGGGATATGTTTTAATATGGTATTTAGGTCATTTACATACAGTATAAATAAAATCGGCCCCAATATGCTGCCCTGGGGGACTTCAAGGTTATTCAATTCAATGTTCGGCCTATAAGTGATATCATTACTGCCTATCATCGTACACTGATGTCTAGTTGCCAGGTATGATCTAACAAACTCCTTTGCAGAGTCACGGATGCCATATCTTTCCAGTTTCAAAATCAATATATCGAAATCTAACAGTCTTAAGCCTTTGAAAGGCCTAAAAACATTCCAAATGATAATTACTTGTTCTCTAAACTTCTTAATATTGCTTGGGTAAACTGAAAACCCGCAGTCGTTGTTGATCTACCCGCCAAATATCCATGTTGCGTGTCTACAAAAATGTGACATTCATTCGCGAAAGCCAAAATTCGCTAGCAAATGACCACTTCAAAAAGTTTTGAGAAACTGGGTAATAAGCTTATAGGTCGATAGTTGTCAAAATGATCATGTGAATCCTTCTTACGTATTGGCTTGATAAGCGAGAATTTAAATTGGTCTGGAAAAACTCCATACTTCATTGAATTGTTGATTATATGGCATAAGGCATCTGCTACTTCTGGAATACACAATTTTACGATACTAGCACTACTAGCAGGAATCGCATCCTCACCACTACTATACTTATTCCTAAGCTTTTTAGCAAGTGACAGCAATTCACCTATCATCAATGGTCTAAGGTACATTGATTGCGTGTTTTCTGGTATGTCACAGGCAAAACGAATATCATTTAAGCCCTTTAAATGCTTAGGTATTACATTTAATAGATGTTGATTCGTATTATCCGCTATTTTTTGTGGACCTTCCTGATACCTCATGACATATAGACCACACAGTTCTACTTTTATTATCCGAGTTTACAATTCTTCTGTCATACATTTTAGTTCGCTCTTTAATTAAAAGTTTATCATAGTCTTTTTTAGCCTGATTATATTCTTGTTTATAATAATTGCACTTTTGTGTTAACACCAACAGAATATCCAATCTTTTTCTACACTCTATCAATCATCACTATTCTGATACATACCCTTTTTTCTCTTTTGCTATAAACTCTTTTTTTAGGAAAACAGGATTAAAAATATTTATAAAACTAGTTATGAACATTTTCCATTGCTCATTAACATTCGTAGGTGGTACATTATATACATCACTCCAATTTTGGTCTCTCAGATTCTTTTTAAAATCAGTTTTATTGTTTTGTGTGAAAAACCTTCTCGTTATAAATCTATTTAAGCAACATCAACAAAAATCTCTTTAAGCAACATCAACAAAACAACGAAGAAAAAAACAATAAAATGCATACAGCAAAGGATGAAAACGTCATAAAAAAACAAATCCAAGAGACCGGCACCTATCAGGGGTACAAATAATGAATCAAGAGCCTTCAAAACGGCTTCTAGGATGGCTTTTCTGTTCGTCTCCGGTTTTGCTCCAGATGTTGAGGCAGAACAAGTAATCGCTTTTCTAAAAGACAATGACCTAGGAAGGGACTGTCGACGTGAGAAAATTAAAACAAGGAAGGACAAATATCGTTCCTCATTTAGGCTATCTGTTATCCACAGTGAAAGGGACAAATACTTGTGCTCATCCCTATGGCCAATGGGAATCCTCGTGAACCATTTTATGAACATACAGCGCCTGTGATAATTGGCAACAAGAAAAATACAAAAAATTACATAGTTCTCCATGTGAATGTGAGATCCCTGAGAAGTAAATTGGATGAAGTTGAAGCATTTGTCGCAGACAAAAATATTAGTATCCTGTGTTTCACGGAGCACTGGCTGAGAAGGGAGGAAATAGACCATGTTCATCTTAAGGGATTTAAGCTTGCCGCTTATTCTACCAGGGACCACTATTCGGGTGGTGGTACGATAATATTTGTTAAGGACTGTCTACTGATATCTGCACAAATGAAGGATTCCCCAATAAATATTGACAAATGTATTGAATATTGCTCAGTTTATGTGAATTCTTTAAAATTATATATTTTGGTTTTTTACCGCTCACCCTACACCTTTCTGACGACAGTTGAAAGGCTCTTATCAGAGATTGAACCCAGTGCGAGGCTCATAGTTCTGGGTGATTTTAATATCAAATTTAATACAGATCAACCTGATACAGTAAATTTTTGTAACTTAATGGTAAGTTTTGGTCTTAGGCAAACTATATTTAAGCCTACACGACAGGACACTTGTTTAGATAATATCTTTGTGAGTCAGGCTATGTATCTGTATAGTGTGGGAGTGACTGATATGAATGTGTCTGAACACAAGTGTCAGATAGTTGAATGCATGATCTTGGAATCTTTGAAAGGGTTTGAAAGGTCACACAGGGTGTGCAGACCCATTACTCAACAAGGATTAGATACATTAATATAGTAGTAAATACCTCCTGGGATTTTATAAGTGAAAACTGTAACGTTGATAGAACATTTGATCATTTTTTGGGATTACTTGAAAATGCTTATGTATCTGCTTTTCCAGAAAAAAACCTATGTTTTTAGATGCGACAACATCATTAACTGGTTTACTGATGATCTGCGAATTATGAGAGATCATCTCAGTTTTCTGGGGGATCTAAGTAATCATTACAAAAATAATTTTATGACTCAAGAATTTAAAAGCTATAAAAAACTGTATAAAGAAGCCATCAGAACAGCTAAAATAAGGGCAAATAATAATTACATTCAGTCTTCGACTAACCAAGCATAAGCATTATGGAAAGTAATAAATGGCAATAGATGTAAAAAAGACCTACATCCCAAAAACGTAAATATAACTTCAGGTGAGTTTAACAATTTCTTTTCCAATATAGCCAACAATATTGTACAGATTATCCCTCAGTCCAAGAATAACCCGCTTGACTTTTTAAAAAATATCTCGCAACCTGAAACATCTTTCTCCTTCACTGAAGTAACATTCAATGATATGAGAGACATAGTTGATAGCCAGAAAAATAAGCAGAGTCGTGATCTCTATGGGTTTAATGTTAAAGTAATAAAAACTGTAAAAAACCAACTAATAATACCATTAACAAAATTAATAAATCTTTGCTTTAAGCAAAATGTTTTCCCAACTAAATTGAAAATAGCCGTGGTTATTCCAACTTTTAAAAGGGCGATCCTACCCTGCCAGAAAATTATAGGCCCATATGACTTTTGCCTATTATATCTAAAATCTTTGAGAAATGTATGGCCATTAAAAAAATACAATTTTTTGAGTCAAATTCTCTTTTCTCTCGATTTCAATTGGGCTTCAGAAAAAATAAAAACACAGTTCTGGGCATTATCAACTTGGTATCGGATATAATGGAGGGATTTCAAAACAGAGAATATAGTTCGGTTTTGTTTTGTGATTTGAGCAAAGCTTTCGACTGTGTCGGCCATGGTATTCTTCTGAGAAAACTGCAGTATTATAATTTCATTGCAAGCAGCATTACACTTATCGATTCATATCTTCAAGGTCGACAGCAGGTGGTGAGCTGGGCTGGTGTGACATCGGCAAAGAGAGAAATAAATATTGGAAATCCCCAAGGATCTTTTCTTGGTCCAATTTTATTCCTCATATATATAAATGATCTGCCATATAATGAGACCGTAGCGCAATATACACTCTTTGCTGATGACACAACAATTCTGTACTCTGCTAGATGCTACCAAGAATCACTGAGGGAGTCTATGGCGGCACAGGATAGAGCTGAGGATTGGTTTTGCTCCAATCGACTGCTGTTAAATGCAGATAAGACGATTCGTGTGCTTTTTACTTTAAGGGAATTTCCCGAAAATGTAGTCCATCAGGAAGTACGGTTTCTGGGGGTGGTTCTTGACTCCAAACTACAATGGCGAAATCATATCGATGCTCTCTTAGTAAGGCTGAATAAAGGTCTTTATGTGCTTAGGAGTTTGAGAGGTTGTGTTTCAGGGGATGTGTTGAGAACAGCTTACTTTGCAATCTTTCACTCACACCTGTCTTATGCTATCCTAGTGTGGGGACACACAGCTCAAATACACCGAACTTTTAGTATACAAAGAAAGGCAGTGAGAATAATGACAGGTTTAGGATATAGGGATGATTGTAGAGAGATTTATGTGGGTATGAGTTTGCTGACTTGTGAGTATTGAGTGTGACGTCTGCAGTGTGTATATTATGGAATGCTTGCTGTATGTAAGACAGAATTTGGATCTATATCGGACTCATGACGATGTTCATTCTCACAATACCCGCACTGGGCGCAACTTAGTACCTGCATGCTGGCGGCTGGGAAGGGTGTGCTGATGGACCGGAACACTGGACAATACATTTTTTTAATGCGTTGCCTGATAATACCAGGTATTTACCAATACCACAGTATAAACAAAAAATAAAACAATACTTAATAAAAAATGCTTTTTATTCATATGAGCAATATTTAAATTCTGATTTTAATATGTTGTGATTTGTTTTTTTAAATGACCGTTATAAATTTGGATTGTTCAAATAATGTCTAGTTTATGTAGTAACTATTATTAGGTTTTTGTAATAGTTATCAATAGGCTTTGACATTTTAAATTGGATATATGTGTCATAATTTTAATATTTAATAATTCTAGCTATGTTTTTTCACGATTGACTTGTGCAAACAATGTAATTTTGTACCAGCACCAAATAAACTATTGTCTATTGTCTATTTTCTCTCTGATGTTCAACATTAAAGGACACCTTTTGACGTATGCATGCCGAAAATTGTCCCCTCAACACGATCCCAATCAGTAAATACATTGTTTAAGCATTTTTACATGTAGGTGTTATTCTAGTATAGCCTGAAAATGTAGGGCTCAAAACAAAATTATTCATTAGTGAAAACAACACATTGTCATCATTATTGTCATTGTGCATCACCCCCTATAAAAATACTATTTGCATGTGCCTGAGTGAGGTTCAATAATATTTCTAGTTTATGAAGAAATATGTCAATATTTCCAGAAGGTGGCCTATGAATAGCTATTACTATAATTTGGTTTTTACCTAACGTACACTTTGTTGCCCCACACTCAAATTCGCTTTTTTGAGAGAGTGTACAGGGTGATCCCCTATAATGTCGCCCCCCTTTAACTTTTTTATTTTAAGTGTCTCAAAAAATTTAAAAGTATGGTTATGTAGGTACTGAAAAATACTTTTTTTCTGCGTATAAAAAATGTTGGAAAAATTATCAGTATACAGGGAAAAACAAAAAGTTATTTTTTTTCAATGGAACACCCTATATATGAATTTATTTTTCGATTCCTCGTAAAATTCTAAGCATATTTTATGTATGATGTTATACCTCTAGAGTTAGTAGTTTCACAGCTATAAACAGTTGAATATCGGTACTTTGGCTACTTTTCACCTTGGTAGCAAGGAGATCATTAGAGATGGAGTAAAATGAATTTCACATTCCTATCTTAACTTTCCAAGAGCTATCTGATGGTACTAACTTATGGTACCTACCGAGGTACCAGATTTGGTACCCATGGTACCGCCTGCCAGTTAGTACCGTCAGATAGCTCTTGAAAAGTTAAGATAGGAATGTGAAATTTATTTCACTCCATCTCTGATGATCTTCTTGCTACCAAGGTGAAAAGTAGCCAAAGTGCCGATTTTCAACTGTTGATAGCTGTGAAACTACTAACTTTAGAGGTATAACATCATATATAAAATATGCTTAGAATTTTACAAGGAATCGAAAAATAAATTCATATATAGGGTGTTCCATTGAAAAAAAAATAACTTTTTGGTTTTCCCTGTATACTGATCATTTTCCAATATTTTTTATACGTAGAAAAAAAGTATTTTTCAGTACCTACATAACCATATTTTTATTTTTTTTGGGACACTTAAAATAAAAAAGTTATAGGGGGGCGACATTATAGGGGATCACCCTGTACATATATTTTTATGTACATATACCACTGCTCCACCATGTTCACCTTCATTTCTACAGAATTTGGCTGCTATTTTGAAGTCCTTAATTCCTGTGTTTTCTAACTGCCTATCCGATTTCCAGTGTTCGGTAAGTAAAAGAAGTTTACAATCATTATTTTCTTTTAAGCATTGGTGTATCTTGTCTATGCAATTATTCAACGATTGTCGGTTTTGACGGATTAGACTTATTTTTTTCCGCTATCTTTGGTGAGATAGATATATTTGTACTTATTGTAGATTTTATTTTACTATTCTCTATAAAAAATCACCTGACGGTCTATATTTCTGAATGAGGCTGTAGTTAAATCTTCTTACTCCCACATTCTCTGGCCAGAAGCTAGGGTCATACTGTAGTGTATCAGGAAAACACTCGGTATTTCATAAATTAGATCGTGAAGGCAACCCGACTAGTCCGAGGTCTAGACGAAGGTTATTTACATTACCCATTGCACGTAATATTATTGTTTAACTTCCATGAACGAGAAGAGACTCGACACGGGTGACAAGGCTAAATCAACCTTGTTGAATTGGCATTGTTATTGTAACATTATATTTATAATACGAACCTACACCAACCCGGTATATGTAGAGAGAATAGAAGACTAAGTGACGCATTGATATGCGTACGTTGATTATAAGAATATACATTATGTCGCGTTACTATCTTATGTATTCTTTGCTAAAATTAATACAGAACTCTATAGTTACCTGGAAATTTATTCAATAAATAAAAGGAATTCTACAATACATTTCATCTTTCTTTCAGAGAGGTGCTGTGACTACGAAGCATTTGAGGGTAGGTGGCTCACTAGGGAGTTCTTGGACTGTTATCTTCCTTATCAAAATTGGGTTGTCGCTTGATATGCTCTAAAATTTGCTCATCCTTGACATGTCTTTTTATCCTATATAAGTACAGCCATACTTTTCTTTCCTCTCCTACGAAACCTGTTTCTTTTACAGATTCTGTAACTGTTTTGGTGCCGATTCTTTTCTGTCGTCTAGTTTTATAGATATGGAAAGTCTCATCTTCTGTACCATCCTCATTTTCAGGTATATCTTTATCATCCGTTAAGTTAATAATCTGAGACATTTTGTTTGTCTGAAATTGCTTTAGCCTCTGATAATTGTCTTCGGAGGCTTTACTTGGTTGTTTTGCTAATTTTTCCTTAATATGAATGGCTTCCCCTTAATTCTTATTTGATTGTTGGGGTTTGTTCTTCAAAACTGCAGACTGGTACGTTTGGGAGACAGACAGACACATTTTTGTGTAGTAAATCATTGTTTTCTTGTAAAAGTTTGTTGCTAGATTGCAATACCTGGTATTTCTCTTGCATTTCATTGATGATTTTCCGAAGCATTTCATTTTCAATTACTAATTTATTCTCTAAAACAGAGTTTTATCCACAATACCGAAACAGAATATTTGCACTCGACGCGCGTTTCGCTAACCATGTTAGCATCATCAGGAGATGATGATGATATAGCTAACCATGTTAGCATCATCAGGAGATGATTAAAACAGTTTT
>JAEQML010062747.1:0-23980 GCA_016904865.1 Pissodes strobi | reverse complement strand
TATTTAATTAGTAGAATTCAAAGAGCTAGGAAGTCTCAAGAACTGATTTTGTGATATTTAATTTATTATAGACTCTTAGCTGTTCCAATAAAAAAAAATGTTATTCATATCCATGTTTCGTGTTAAAATATTGAATACTTTAACAGTTTATAACGCGCTAACCTCGGGCAAAGTATGTAAAATAAGTGGGAATATTAATCAACAGACATATAATAATGGACTTGTATTTACTTATATACCTACCATTTAATTCTTCTATTGACTTCTCTTCACCACCTATATCTTTGGGCAATATCTCTTTGCCAAATTGTTCGAACAGAGCGTTTGTACCAGAATATATTTTAAGCTGAAATAAAAATATGTTAGAACCGAAAAAATGTCCTAAAAATTAATACATAGGACGGAGGCATTTTCACTACATTTATTTAATAAAATTGCTATGTTGATTTATTTATAATACATTTTCAAACCTTTCATTATTGATGTTTAAATGTGTTTGGATATATTCACAATTAAACCGTTTCATTGCACTACATTTTAGGCGACCTATGTCACTCTATTATATAAACATTTTTTAAACAACAACGGACGTAATAGTATATTATGATATACCTAAGTGTATAAGAGGGCCTTAAAGCACGCGCGACATATTTCAAAACACGACGCGTAGCGGAGTGTTTTGTAAATAAGTCGCAAGGGCTTTACAGGCCTCTTATACACGTATATCATACGCTATTTTTTATTATGAATGAATCATATTCTCAAAAATGTTTTACTTTTCTGAGTTACGTAGTTACTATTTAGAATAAAACAATGTTGGTTTTAAATGTGTTCCTTCATTTTGACATATAGTAATTTAAAGGGCAGGTAAATATGTAGGTAAAAATGATAGATCAAATATTTTTATAGCAACCTTTAAAAAAGTAGGCGCATCATAAAGATTATGTTATGCACGCTGCGTCGTGCGATAATCGTTGATTATGATGCATGCGTAATAAAATAATATATTATGATATAAGTGTATAAGAGGGCCTTTAAAGCACGCGCGACATATTTCAAAACACGACGCTCAGCGGAGTGTTTTGTAAGTCGCAAGGGCTTTACAGGCCTCTTAAACACGTATATCATAAGATATTTTTTATTACGAATGCATCATATTCTCAAAAATGGTTCACTTTTTTGAGTTACGTAGTTACTATTTAGAATAAACCAATGTTGTTTTTAAATGTGTTCCTTCATTTTGACATATAGTAATTTAAACGGCAGATAAAATACCTAGGTAAAAAAAGGTAGCTCAAATGTTTCTATAGCAACCTTTAAAAAAGAAGGCGCATCATAAACATCATTTTATGCACGCTGCAGCGTGCGATAATCGTTAATTATGATGCATGCGTAATAAAATAGTATATTATTTTATATGGAGGAAAAGTAACTTTTCCTCCAAATAAAATATGCTGGTTTTTCTTCAAATGTCGACAATTTATTGCAAAAACATCTCTTTTTAATAGTAATAATATCTAATTATTATTAAAGATAAGTGGGTTCGCAAGGCGGCTTAGACTGGCGTCAGTGAATAGGCACAGGTTGTTACTATCGTAATGTAACATAAAGCTGTCAGTGGACACTGTCAACAATAATTACTTTTTAAAATTGTGTCTCCGATCGCGTTTTAATTCGGTATTGATAAGCAGTTATTGAGTAAGTTCGATTAAATAATAACCAATTTGGGCTCAGCTTTCTTTTAGCTGAAATGGGTTATGTAAAAACTGTGTTTTTGTTTGTTTATAAAAGGTTTGTCTGAACATAGAAACACAAAATTTTTTTTTCGGAAATGCGTCATTTCCGTTTTTCAGACTTTAGATTAGCTGAAATCGGTTACATAAAAATTAGTTTTTGTTTAATGTTCTAGACATTTATTCAGAGCCCAGGAATCAAATATTTTTTTCCGGAAATGCATCATTTCTTTTTTTAATTTTTTTCAAAATATTTTTTTTTTAGTTTAGAATAGCTAAAATCGGTTACATAAAAACTAGTTTTACTTTAGTAATTGAGACATTTATTCTAATCGTAGAAACTAATAACTTTTCTCCGGAAATGCGTCATTTCCCTTTTTCAAGAAAATTTTGTAGGGTGTAGAGTAGCGGAAATTGTCTAAATAAAAATTCGTTTTTTTTAGTACTTCAGATATTTATTTTAAACGTAGGAACTCAAATTTATTTTGCGAAAATGCGATATGTTTAATTCTGAAAGAAATTTACTCCTTAAAAAAATGTTGAAAACCGGAAATGATGCAATTAAGTCTATGAACTAATAAAATAACAGCTTTTTTTTAAATTAGCATTACCTGCATTCTTACGCAATTGGGTTAGTTTGTCTCAGTCGGGTCACTGTAAGCGCGCGGAGCGCGCCTATTTAATTTTGCAATTTGAAGTTTGGGTTAGGTGGAGTTACGGCAAGCGCGCGAAGCGCGCTTGGTTAGCTTTGTAATTTGGGTTAGTTTGGGTTAGCTTGGGTTAGCTTGGGTTAGTTTGGATTAGTTTGTCTCAGTCGGGTCACTGCAAGCGCGCGGAGCGCGCTTATTTCATTTTGCAATTTGAAGTTTGGGTTAGGTGGAGTTACGGTAAGCGCGCGAAGCGCGCTTGTTAACTTTGTAATTTGGGTTAGTTTGGGTTAGCTTGGGTTAGTATGGGTAGTTTGGATTAGCTTGGGTTAGTTTGGGTTAGTTTGTCTCAGTCGGGTCACTGTAAGCGCGCGGAGCGCGCTTATTTAATTTCGCAGTTTGAAGTTTGGGTTAGTTGGAGTTACGGTAAGCGCGCGAAGCGCGCTTGTTTAGCTTTGTAATTTGGGTTAGTTTGGGTTAGCTTGGGTTAGTTTGTCTCAGTCGGGTCACTGTAAGCGCGCCCGCGCGCTTATTTAATTTTGCAATTTGAATATGTTGTCGTTTTAAATGTACGATTTTTATGTCAGTGGAATTTCATACTTAGGTACTATTATTAAAAATTTCAGTTAATTTGCGTGCTTTTGTCGTTAAATTTAAAAATGTAAGAGCATTTGTAATAAAATATTGAAATAGTTGTAAAAATTCTAAAAAATAATATAATGATTAAAGATACGTTACGCCATCCATAGTTACTAGTTCTTAATTTGTCCAATGTCATCTGAAATGGAGAGCTGTTGTAACAAAGGCATCTTGGATGTTACAAATAGGGATGTATTGTTTCAGGGACACATACTTAAAAATTATTTTCATTAACATTTCCTGAAAAATTAGCATTTTTTAAACTGAAATTCAGTAAGACTCGTTAATTTATACTAGAAACGCTGTAAATTACATTTTAATTTTGCGGGACATAATATAACGTACAAGACTTGTTTTTTTTAATTAGCATTTTTTTGAAAACGAAAATAACGCATTTCCGGAGAAAAGTTTTTAGTTCTTGCGATTAGAATAAATGTCTCAAGTACTAAGGTAAAACTTATTTTTATGTAACCGATTTCAGCTATTCTAAACTAAAAAAAAAATTGAAAAAACAAATTGTGAAAAAAAAAATTGAAAAAAAAAGAAATTATGCATTTCCGGAAAAAAATGTTTGATTCCTGGGCTCTGAATAAATGTCTAGAATATTAAACAAAAACTAATTTTTATGTAACCGATTTCAGCTAATCTAAAGTCTGGAAAACGGAAATGACGCATTTCCGAAAAAAAAAATTTGTGTTTCTATGTTCAGACAGACGTTTTATAAACAAACCAAAACACAGTTTTTGCATAACCCATTTCAGCTAAAAGAAAGTTTAGCCCCAATTTGTTCCTAAATTAGTGATTTTTAGAAATGCAGTCACAAATTGAGTGATAAATACAAAATGGTCCGCCGGCGGAAAAGTGAAAAGTAAAGCTCCGGCGGAGGAAAAACGAAACTTCACGACCGCCTACACAGTCGAGTAATGACGGATTTACTGACGTTTGTAGAAAAAAACTTTTATATCATTCAGTTCAGCATAAAGCAGAATGGTACAACAACGAAAGCAAGACTTACCTCCGAAATACTAAATGTGACTATTATGGAGGTGCCAACAAATGATTTAGCGCTAACCTCTAAATTGAATCATATTGTGGTCGATTCTTAACCCAAACCAACCCATTGCATGCAAACTAATCCAGTAGAATATCGAATGTCTTGCTGAACGCTGTATAGATGACACTCGCTAGTCCAACCAGCAATGAATATTTTTATAAATAGCAAAGCGATGCTATTTCAAAATTATTAGGTATGTTCTAAGAATTTTTGGGACTGTTCAGTATACAGGGTGTCTCTAAAAGGTCTGTACAAAATCCTCTGACATATTTCTGACATGAAAATAAGCCGATTTAAACGAACTTGCTCAGTTTCCGAGATACAGGGTGGTAAAGTTAAAAAATAAAAATCTATTTTTTTTAACTTAACGTATTACTTTCAAATCTGATACCCAGGGGTGTTTTGAGATGCGAAACCCGAATGCGGACACATTTTCACTGTGTTAGTTAGGGGGCGCTTTACAGTGTACTTTTGATGGTTTTAAGTGACCGTAACTTTTTTCTCAGTGTAATTTTCTTATTTCTTTTTTAAAAAAATGATGTTTCGATCATTTATAAGCAAAAAAGGTGCTCCTGTTAAGAACCGCTAATGTAAGCCGTTGTCGAGATATTTCGGTTTTTAGTGTTCGATACTGTACCGAAATACTGTCACCTTTAAAGATAAAATTTGTTTAAATTGTAAGTGTCGCATACAAAAAACCTCTTTATTCTTTCTTGTTTGGCGAACAGCTTTAAAACTTCTTTTTTTGGGACAGACTATTTTTAACTTGAATATTTTTTGTGTATTAAGAATGCAAGTACTGTACTTATCATTCGATTTGGTTAACAGAACAGTACCTGCATTTTGTCAATGTGACAATAAATAAGCTATTTGAAAGGTCTTAGCAAAATTTAAAATTTTTTGAACTTTGTCAAAATGGCTGAAGAATACAATTCTGCAGAAATGACGGATATGCTATTAGTTTGTGGGTATTGTGAGGAAAATGGTCGCGAAAGTGTACGGGTATACAGAGAAAGATTTCCAAATCGGCGCATACCAAACCACCAAACATTTGATGCTATTGAGAGACGCCTTCGCGAAACCGGTAGTTTCACTCCTGTAACTGCCAATTATGGACGACAACATGAGGTAAGGACTCCTGCGAGAACAAATTTTGGAAATAATCGCTGAAGATCCAAAATTAAGCACCAGCCACTTAGGTTTAGAGATAGGAGTATCGAAGGATGTTATTCACAGAACATTAAAAGAACAGCAGCTTCATCCATACCATATCCAAAAGGTACAAGACCTTTTACCGCCGGTTCTCGACAAACGATTAGGCTTCTGTCGATTCATTACTGAACAAAGACAACAGAATATGGATTTTGCTAAGCAAATCTTATTTACTGATGAAGCATGTTTTACAAGAAGTAACAAACATGTTTATTCTGATGGAGATCCGCATGCCACAAAAGTCACTCACTATCAACATTAGTTTAGGATTAATGTATGGGCGGGAATCATTAACGATTTTATTATCGGTTTTGTCATTTTACCGCCACGTCTAAATGGTGTGGATTATTTGGAGCATTTACAAAATACGCTGTCAGTCTTATTAGAAGATTTGCCATTACAACTGCGACGAGTTATGTGGTTTATGCATGACGGTGCTCCATCACATTTTACTTTAAATGTCCGTAATTATTTAAATCAACAGTATCCGAACAAATGGATCGGTAGAGGAAACGACGCTCCTGAAAACTGGCCACAACGTTCACCCGATATGACTCCGCTGGATTACTTTTTATGGAGGACCTTAAAACCAGTGGTATATTCCAGGCCAATTAATAATGAAGAGGAACTATGGGGAGGAATTCAAAATGCAACCAACATGTTAAAAAACGATCCGGAATTGATGCAAAGAGAAAATTTAAATTTTCTACTTCGTGTTACTCTTTGTACTTATGTTAGCGGAGGTCATTTTGAACACTTACTAAAAGTTTATGATATGTAATTAAATGTACTTTCAAATAAATTGTTCCTCTTTGATTTTAAAAAAACAGTTCCAAATTTTTCTTACAACAAATTTCATCCTTAAATATCTCGACAAAGGCTTACATTAGCGGTACTTAACAGTGTTTTGCGTAAAAATGTTCAAAACATCATTTTCTTAAAAAAGAAATAAGAACATTACACATTAAAACCATCACAGGTACACTGTAAAGCGCCCCCTAACGGCCACAGTGAAAAGGTGTCCAAATTCGGGTTTCGCATCTCAAAAAAGCCCTGGATACCAGATTTGAAAGTAATACGTTGCAAAGTGAACATAAAATTTAAAAAAATAGTTTTTTATTTTTTAGCTTTACCCCCTGTATCTCGGAAACGTACTATTTCGGACTAAGGTAAGTTGGTTTAAATCAGCTTATTTAGATGTCAGGAATATGTCATAGGATTTTGTACAGACCTTTTAGAGACACCTTGTATAGCGGTGTTCTGAGTGGTTTTGAAAATTTTTACAACCACGGCAACCATCTATCTGGTGGAAAATTGATTTATTATGATATGTAAGTAGGCAGTTAAAAAGCAGGTTCACTAAAATACTCATACTTACACGCTCTCGTAATTTGGAATTAAGCATTGGCCTTATCAAACTATTTGCGACAGTCTCTAGAACCACGGGTAAATTTACAATGTATAGTGATGACAGCCTATTTGAAAATACCTTCTGAAATGAAGCAAAAAATAATTACTACGCTTGTGTCAAAAAGTATATATGGTCACTAAAATACTATTTTTAAGATTCATGTCGTCACTCAATGTACCAACATGGCGGTGGGAGGATATTTTGATGCAATTTTGAAGACGTGAGTTTGAATGATAGCTGAATCAATCACTTGCGTCTACCTACTGCAAATTTTGGACCTTCGGACCTGCGCATTTGGCAGCAGCCTAGTGTTGTCGTTCTAATATTTCAGCCTACGTGTATCTCTCCGCTCGCTTCGCTCGCTTCGGGGGAACAACCAACCAAACAAACCAAACCCAAACTAACCCAATCTAACCCAAGACAATGCCCGAAATCAAGAAAAAAGAGCTTTGAAAAATATATGAAACTTAAAGGCTCAAAATTGCGGTAGGTAGACGCAAATGAATCAATGTATGTTTCAATGCGTAAGTACATTATTTGCTGAGAGAGTCTTAGAGAACTAATTTAATATTACGGTTACTAATGTGCAAGTTTCTACCATTAATTTGTCCCAACTTGTCATCCATTTAATCGTTGACAGCCATTTAAATTAATAATATATAATAAAGTCAATAGGTTTGTTCTAGCAGCGATTTAAACCCAAACCAAACCAAATCCAAGCCAGCGGAGTTTGCGCATTGCAATATAAGCGATATTTAAATCGCTATGCGCAAACTCCGCTGGCTTGGAGTTGGTTTGGTTTGGGTTTAAATCGCTGCTAGAACTAACCTAATATTTCGTGCCAACCTCATGAGTATTCAATAAACCAAGAGGCAGACGGCTGCGCAAATGACAGCCCGCATCATGACATGCCAGGAAGACCATCTGCCAAGCTTCGGGCGAACAGGCAATCCACCTGACAATGAAAACTGTCACGGACCCTTTAAGAAACAAATCGCTAGGTGGACCATCTACCAATAACCAGCCCAACAATTCAGAAAAATCCTGCAAGGGCACGACCTACCAGATAAAAAGGCAACCAGAGAGTCGAGTCAAATAGCGTCTCTTTCTTCTTCTTCTCATTTCTTCTTTCCTGGCTTTACAACTCAGGGTGAGTCATAGCCATATCCAGACTCTCCATTCCCTACGATCTTGCGCTTTCACTTGCCACCAATGGACTCCGATCCTAGATAGATCTGGTGTGACAACATCCTGGGTCTACCTATCGATCTTCAGCCATCTGGTCTCTCAAGGAATACTGTTTTTATCAACCTGTTGTCTTCTGATCTTACTACATGACCTGCCCATCTTATTCGGTTAGCTTTTATGTTCTTGAGTGTGTTTTCACTGCCATACATTGTCGCCAATTCAGCATTGTGGCGTGTTTTCCACAATCCTGTTGTTCTTGTTGTTAGTCATCCCTAATGAGTCTAAATATCATTCTGAGGACTTTTCTTTCAAACACAAAAAGCTTATTTATTTCCCGTTGATTGAGGGTCCAGGCTTCGCTGCCATAAGTAACTACTGGGCGCATTATTGCATGTACAAAGTTAGTTTGGATTGTCTCTTTAACAGCTTAGATTTCAATGTTGTTGTGAGAGAGTATAACGCCCTATTGCCCGCCATTACAGGTATCTTTTTCTACTCGATTGTCATCCGTGATTACCGCTACCAGGTACTTAAATGCCTTAACCACCTCGAAGTTAAACTCATTAAGGGTTATATTCTGCCCAATTCGAGGCCTTGGATTCTTTGTAACTACCATGTTTTTTCTTCGTTTACTCGTAGGCTCAAATTACCTGCTTGTTCCTCCAGCTGTGAAAAAACCTCTCGTATATCTCTTGTTGAATGAGCCACTGTATCTATGTCATCAGCAAAGGCCAACAGCAGTTTTGAGCCTTGATGAGCAAAACCTTCTGTTAGTTCCAACGCTGCATATTCCAAGGCACAATTAAATAACAACGGTGATAGGGGTCTCCTTCTCTGAGTCCTGATGCTACACTGAATGGCGTTGATGTTCTATTTCCTATCCTTACCTGTGCATATGAGTTTGTTACGCTAACTTGTGTTAGCTTCACTAATTTCCTTGGTATGCCCATCTGCAACATTGCCAGCCGTAACCTGCTTCTTGTTATGGAGTCATATGCTTGATGGAAATCCACGAAGATTTGGTGAACATCCCGGTTGAACTCCCAGTTATTTTCTAATATTTTTCTGATCGAAAATATTTGATTTATCGTTGACCTTCCAGCACGAAATCCGCATTGATAGTCGCCGATAATATCTTCCGCATAAGGGGTCAGTCTCCTCAGTACTATAATTGCTAGGACTTTGTATGTTGTGTTGATAAGCGATATATAATTTCGAAATTGTTCCTTGTTTCCTTTCTTATGTATAGGTATAATGACGCTTCCGTTTCACTCTTTAGGCATTCACTGTTGTTCCCATATTTTTAGAATCATTCCATATATTGTTTGGTGCAGAACGTTTCCTCCTATTTTTAGCAGTTCTCCATTTATACCATCGTTGCCTGGCGCTTTGTGGTCTTTGAGAGATGTTATCGCATTCTTAACTTGCATTCTTATATCTGCTGAATGGTAGGTAATGTTTTCTGTCTCACTCTCAATATTTAGAAACTCCTGAAAGTACTCCTTCCATTTTCCGACAATTTCCGTTTCCGTCATTATTCGCTCGCCTGTTTCATTTCTCATGGCTTTTGTTTCTCCAACACTTCCATCTTTTCTCACTCGCTTTACTTCCCTATAGGATTTTCGTACTTGATTCATATCTCTATTTCTGTCTATTTCCCGTATTTGATGTTCCAGGTGGTTTCTCTTTTTATTTCTAAGCAATCGTCTTGTCTCTGTTTTTGTCCTGTGAAATTCTTCTTTGTTCTCATCTGTAGGCTTTACTAGCATTATCGTTTTTTAGTTTCTATCTCTAGCGCTTCCTCGCATTCTCTGTCATCACTTTCTCTTTGGGCGTTTCTTCCGTCTTCCAATGGTTTCTGTCGCTACTTCTCCCATGCTTGTTGTTATTTGCTGCCATGTCTCCTCCAGCTCTATGTTGTCTTCGTCGTGTCTTAGACAGTCAAATTTGTTACTTATGGCTATTTGATAGTCAACTTCCTTATTCGATGCTTGAAAAGCTTCTAAGTCCCATCCTGCTTTTTGTTCATTTTGCTCCGTTTTCTGTGTTGCTATTCTAATTCTCAACCTGGTCTTAACCAGGAAATGATCAGTATGGCTGTCTGCTCCTCTCATACTTCGTGCATTAATGATGCTACTAGAGTGTCGTGCATCTAAAAGAACACGGTCTATTTGCTTACGAGTTGTTCCGTCGTTTGAAACCCATGTGACTTTATAAATGTTCTTTCTTTCAAATTTTGTGGATTTGACAATCATATTATTAGCGATGGCAAACTCTGTTAGCCGGTGTCCATTATCGTTTGTTGTATCGTGTAGGCTATGTCTTCCTACTACTTCTCTCAGATATTCCTCCTTTCCTAACTTAGCATTAAAATCTCCCATTACTATTTTTATATCATGTTTTGGTGCTGCTTTATACTGTTGGTCTAGTATTTCATAAAATTCCTCCTTACTATCCTTTTCAGCATTTTCTGTTGGACCATGTATGGAGATTATCGTGAGATTGAACCTTGAGTTTGATATAGCAAATTCTTTCACTGACTGCTTTGAAATCCATCACTGCTGCTTTTAGCCTCTTTGCTATGACAAAGCGACATGTCATGCCTCACTTCCTGACCAGAAGACTAGAGCGTTTTCCATCTCCATATTCCCCGTTCCTGTCCATCTCATTTCATGTATGACAGTAATATCTATGTTATATTTTTAAAGTTGTTTGATTGCTCTTGTTGCTATTCCAGGTGTGTACCAGCTTAACACATTCCATGTTCCTATAAGAATATTCTTATTCCATTGCTTATGTCATTTATACAATAATCTGTCCGGTTCCGAGGCAACAGTTTCTGTTTCGTCTTTTTCCATGTATGGATCGCTGGTCCATAGCAAAACCCGCTTTTCGGAGGACCTAATCCATATATTTTTCAATGTTGTTTTTTCTTGATTTTGGGCATTGCCTTGGGTTAGTTTGGGTTAGTTTTGTTTGGTTGCGCCTCCGGAGCGAGCGAAGCGAGCGGAGGGCCATGCGTAAAGTGAAATGCGCAAGTCCGATGGTTGAAATTTTGCTGTAGGTAGACGCTTGTTGTGGAGTCACTAATTAACCCCCCAAACGAAAACCAACAAGTAATTTCTAAGAAAAGCCACCGGATGCGCCATGTATCAGCCACAAATCCAAACAGAGAAGAATGGTTAATCTTGAGTAACGTATTTTACAGTTTTCTTTTACCAAGCAAACCTTTGTGACTTAATTTACATCAAGTAGCAATCAGAATGTAATTTGAGTATATGTTTTTTAGAAAAGCGCAATTCTAGAATGGATGATGGAGCAATTATCAACAAAGCAAAAAACTGAAAGTAAAACCAAATGTTATTGCAAAGTATTAATACAAAAAAATAATAGGATTCTTAAAGGCATATGATATGGAGAGAGTTGCAAAGAAGTTTCACTTCTATAAACAAAGTCAGTAGGTTGAAGAAGGTCAGCGAGTTTAAATAAGTCGAATAATTTGCTACACATAATCAGCAAATGTTTTATAAGTAGGCCAAGAATTGTAAATATAACATTCAAATAAATTATTGCTATTAAATACAGGATCGTATTTATAAGTAAGTTGTAAATATCAAATTAAACAAACTTTTATATCCTTAATATAGGTAAAAACAATATGGGAATATTTTTCCTATCGTATAAAGACAGGCCTCTTGAATATTGTAAAGATAACTAGTTTAAATAATTGTTAAAAACAAACCTTAACAAACTTCTATTCGCAATCTGGAGATATAGTTGTAATATTATAAAGATGGTTTGTAAAGGTAAGCTTGTTTTTGTTGTATGAATATATCAAGCACCAGTGAAAGTCCATACTAGTCTCTTGAGCAGGTATTCACGTATAATACCCTCAAACAGATTAAGAACATGTCAAACCATGCTAAGACGCAGACTGCAGTGGAGGTTAGAAAAGGACGTTACAAATGGTCATATTGGATCCAGAACGTGACAAAGCCCCTGATGACATTAAGTATTGTACAGATACAGTAAGTAATGTAAAATACGATATGTCTTCTAGGATTGAGATCTCTTTTTAAAAGAGAGAGAGACCTGGGCAAACGTTGGGGCCCAACGTTATCAGGGAGGGGGCATGTATAAACTAAAAATGTAAATATCACCCTTTCCTAAGTACGAGTTTAAACTTGGAAAATATTATGTAAACATTCAAGACAAACTATAAACAACGGATCGATCAACGAAAGTGATTATGAACCTTAAACGTGCAACGGTCAACAAATTTTATTATATGAATACTCAAGCCAAATACCAGTTCATCAGACTTTGTTTCCCACACCAAACCTGTTCAACCAGTTTCCATGCTTTTTCTTTCTTCTAATTAGCGCAAACCTTCACCTCGGCTTAGAAGAGATCGATATTATCAAAAAAGAAAAATTCTAAAATTAAGTGAATGTACAAGTACAGATGCGTAAGCTAGAACGAGTCGTCTTCAAAGCGTGCAAATAGGCCCTAGCTCTAATGCCGGAGAATAGGGTGGGTTATTTATAATGTGCCACGGGCTTGTAAACGGCACAAGCAAGAAATACCCCAAAGCTGAAATATGGCACTCGTTTTAGCTTAAGCTTCGCAACTACCAAGAGATAATTACTTAAATAAATTCGATATTAATTTGATTAACTTAATTTGAATTTAATCAATCCGGACAAACGAGAAGTAAAATAACAACCGTGAATTAATTTAGTAATTAGAGAATTAATTTAATAAGAAAAGGCAAGTAAGTAGGCCAGTATTAAAAATGAAAAAGTGAGACGCAAAAAAAACTAATGATTAACGACAAAGTCAAGATTAAACTGTAGTATCTAGAGCAAGTCAATGAAGCCGAAACCTTTCAAACATAGAGTGCAAATGAATTAAATCATAGTACCCACCTTCTTTAATCGTCCTGATTTATTCGTATCCAGGTAATCCAGGAATAATTAAATAACACAGGCAAATTCAGTAAATAGTAAATCGGTTTATTACTCAATGCAAAACACTGAACAATCAGATGACGATTTTTCCGGTATTCTAGGCTGCTATACTAAATAGTACGACTTGAACTGTCTACTGTTAATAGTCAGAAATTTTGCTCAGTTACTTGGTGCATAAAGGTAAATAAAAGAGAATAAAAAGCAATTATTAATTGAATTATCTCGCTCAATTAAAAGCCGATATTATTATGTATCATGGATAGAAAAAAACTTCCAATAATAATTTAGTTCCTTGGTTCACTCGTACGCGATCACCTTGTGGTGACTAACGGAATTCAAAGAGAAATATTACGCGATATAACCGATGTTCGAAAAAAACTGGACTAATTAAAAATATAAATTCTAACTTTAGAAAATCACAGTTCAAGCAACATGAATAAAAGACCTTATTCGATTATTATTTAGGCGCGCAAACCATGGTCTGACGTCACAGTACCGCCTTACAAACTAATTATGTTTATAATTAAAATTAGGTACGCCAATAATAAATTATACCTTGGGCAGTCGACTGTCTTCGTTAATCAATTATTAACCAGACTCTATCTGACCATAAAGGCTCTCTTCTTAGAGACTAGAAAACTAGACCAGGAACTAGGCAACACAACGCCAAATCTACCGAAAGGAAGCGAGAGTTCCCTAATAAAGGTACCTGAACAAATCGAGATTCGGAAAAATATTTCGCGTTACTCGTCGCAAATTTCGTGAAACTATACGCGATTATTTTAATAAACTACGAGCCTGTTTCGGCCAGTTAAAAATGTTAAAAGTATCGACTGACAAGAATAAAGCAAGCTGAATCTAGATTTTGATTTACAAGAATAAAATAAGTAAAATTTTACGTTTCAACTTATTAATTAGAGCAAGGAAAATTATCTTAAATAGCAACAAAAATTTTGATTAAAGCTTAATTCTTGAACAAAGAAAATTACGGTTTGGCGTATTCTCGTCAAGGAGAAAAATTTAAGTTAAATCTCAGGTTTATTAACCAGAGTGATGAATAATACGGTTAGGCGTTAATAGTTAAAATTATGACGGAAAGAAAAGGGTAGTAACAAACACTAATAATAAAGACAAGATAGTTCACATTCAGTTGGTGGCTTTCCGGCTGTTTTCCAGGTGGAAAGGGAGAAAAATCATCTACTTCCTCCGACGAAGAAGAACTCTAACGGTGTCCTGAACGAGTCATAATCCAGAGACCAGACTGGCATGGCGTGGCCTAATGACTGAGCTTTAAGGGCTAGTAAGCGAAACTCTGTCGTTTAAAGTACTCCGGCGGTCGAAGTGTACCGCTACGGTTGAAGTGTACCCCTACGGTGGAAGTACCCCTACGTTCGAAGTGTACCCCTAAGGTGGAACCCTGTAGAACATCAAAATATTCAAGGTTCGGCATGTAACTCATGACCAAAGGACATTTAAACTCAGATAATAAAAAATATATATATCGAGAGAAAATAGTGAAAAAAAAAAGAAATTACCTGTAAAGGGTTGCTATACAACTAGTTCGTTGGAACGCACAGGTAGATCGTGGACGGACAAAAGGCTTCTGTAAAGAATTAAGACGCAATTAAAATCCACTCACGGCGTCCCAAAATTGCGGCACTCGTAGTAGAGAGACAAAAAAGCAAATTCACCTACCCAAAGCAGCATCAAATCCCAGTTATGGGGCGAGTTCCAGGCACTAAGGAAAAAAACTAACCAACGTAAGCAAAATAAGGCCTGAAACTCTATAAATTGATCGGTCGGGACAATTTCATGAGGTTAAGCAAAAAAACTACCAACTCCACCACTACTTTAAACGGCAAGTAAACGTGGAGTGGTTTCCTTCAAAAACTCTCCGGAAGCAGATGCTTCCTTCTAATATTCCCACTACAACTACGCCTGGGCAATAAGAGTATAGTCAGCCGTCACGTGGCCACGACCACGAGCTGTCATACTCAATGATTTATCTAGAGCCATTTCGAAAGGAAAACGCAGAACTTTGATGTACCAAAGCCAATCTTAAATAATTGATGGACTAGCCAAAAGGAAATAACCATTCGACCCACCATGCATTAGGGAAACATACAAAGGTAAATCGCAATTTCCGCGACGGGAACACAAAAGAAAGAATGTCCCGAAACGGCACGCACAAACCGCTACAGAAAATTACTTTAAAGACAACCCAGACGATCCTAATTTTGATTTTCTGGTAGAAGGCAACTGCAATTCGCTTCCAGCACTGCATTGACTGTTCGGTAGAGGTCATTACAGCGAGTGACAGTAACTAATAAAATAAACTGCACCAGTAACTTTATGAGATATATTCTTACACGACTAAAGGGAGCAAACATTTATTTTGGCGGGTCCGCCATTTAGTCAATGAGAACTCTTACCCAAACCTTCAGACTTAACTTGATGCCGAGGGAAAGCCGCACGTTACACAATTCCTTATAGCTCTCGCACGTTCGAGGGGTCCAACCCTATAACCTAATTCCCTAGCTCAAAGTAGAATCTGTCGAATAGTGCAGTGTAAACTCTAAGTGGAGTTAAGCCAAAGCTAACCATAAATGAAACAAAACACAAATCATAAAACCCTTTGTTACAAGACAGTGCCCAAGACCTATAAACAATTTAAAGTATAGGCCCTCAACCGTAAAGAATCGCGTACAGTGTAAAGTTATTAAGTCTTTAACCAATAGATATCGTTTTTTGTTTTTAATCGATGCATCTTCTTTATCATCTCTTCACACCTGACGTAGATCGATCCTTATCTGAGCTACAAGCGTGACAATATTATTAAAATAAACAAAACAATTTTTAAGGTTATGGTTTATTTGTCTTTCATCAGCCCTTTTTCACTTCAGGTCGATTTCTTGAATCCCAGTGTTTACCGCACATAAATTAATTCCAAATCCTTTGAAAAACAAGAATGAATTGAATTACTGCACCCTATAGATATCAAGGTCGCGATTGTGTATATCGCGTTTTAACGAATTACACTCCATCCGATCCGTTGAAGTAAATCGGATTTCACAATATACACGTAGTCAATGAAAATTATTAATTTACTTGTTACCCGAACATCTAGAATTTCGCTTTAAAAAATGTTTAGGATCATTTTTTATTTTTTATGTCAAAAGTGTCATATGTATTGGTTCTTCTGCTGACTGGATGATTAACGGCTCAAATGGCACAAGACAATTAATACTTAAACAATTACGTAAAACAAAGCTTTTCTACTGGAAAATAATGTATACTTACTTCCATAATAATTGAGAATTTCTTAAGGGCCATTGGGTTTACACAGCTTGAATGTGCAAGTTTAAGACCAGTACAATCGCAAATGTAGTGAAACCGATAACACAAATCTTCTTCAGCCAAGTACTCAAACAATTGTATACATTGACATACCGTTTTGTCGTGATTAAAATATTTGGGATCATCATAATTTGGATTTAATTTCTGGTATATTATCCGTTCATATTCGTTTGTGACTGTAGGTAATGGAACGATGTGCCTAAAATAGTAATAAGTTTCTTACATGATTTTTTCATAGTTTAGTAATATACATTAAAGAAAACAATGCCCGTTGATTTATCTAGAGCGCAAATTTTAATATATACATAACTTGCTCAGATGCTCAGAGTCGTCGATCTTTATTTTTGCTTGGGCATGTTTTACCATAAATAAGCAGGAGATACAACACATTTCGTTTTTAAAATGGCAACCCAAAAATATTTTTAAAATTTCGAATTTCACTTAAAATTCTAGATCGATATGATGTTAAATAATAATAATTAATATTAAGGTACGAAAAATATTCTAACTAAATAATACGTTGATGGCAGCAAATGCTCGAAAAGACCACTATTAACGATTTGTCAAAACAGCAAGAAGTTTAACTGTTAATGTCATTGTTCACTATTGTTACTTTCATTAAAAAGTTTGGTAAATTGTGGTTTTCGTGATGAACATATTTAACTGAGCAGCAAAGAACTAATATCTTAATAATAACCGGTTGTATTACTATGACGAGAAATCAATAAGAGGTTTGCAGACTGTTTATCGGAAAATATCCGGATATTGATTATCTAATATCAATATCCGAAAAATCTCATGAACATCTGAAGCCATGAAACAACAGTCGGAGAGAACCATCTGAACCAACTATAATTAACAAGAGGAATGTATTGCAAGAAACATCATCTTTAGTAAAGAAGAAAGAATAAAACAAGCAAATGAAGAAAAGACGCTTACTATATTACTTTATTTTTCATATTTCATGTGCAAGTCCCATTTTCAGATTGCCTTCCTATTAGAATCGCGGCTATGAGCCGACTTCAAGCTGAAAATTCGTGGCTACGCTATTGAACGATTTGATCGGCCAATCAGAGAAGGGGGAGACGTGGTTTGCCTGATACACCGGACACTTCGATATAAAAGACGGACCCGAATAAGAACGGTCATTGAACATGTTGGCATCGAGCTCGAAGGTGGCCTGTGTATCAGCGGCGCGTACGCACCCCCTGATCTGCGTATTTCGCAAGGGGACATTCTAGCCTTTTTAGAGCCTGGCAAACGCTCAATACTTATAGGCGATTTAAATATTCGACACACTGTGTTCGGTGATAACACATCGAACCAGAAAGGCCGCATTGCACGTAATCTGATAGAAGACAATCTGGAAGTCCAATACCTTCGAACTATTGAACCCACTTACTACAGTGAACGCAACACCCCTTCATTCTTGGATGTCGCATTTGTTCGAGGGGTAGCAGGCGCCGTACGACCTAAGGTCATAGGCGACCTCTGCTCTGATCACCTTCCAGAGACTGAAGTGAACACTTTTACCCAAAATATCCAGCACGTCAGAGACGCACTATGTCCAAAAGTCAGGAAGAGGCCGTTTACGGAATCTCTCCCTGATGATATCTTTCTCCTCATCAATCTCCGGAATCGAGTTCGTCGCAGATGGCAAAGGAGCCGCGCGGTGAACGACCGGTTAAGAGTGAACGATTTAAACGCACAAATAAAGGACAACATTCGTGCACACAGGGATGCGGTTTGGATGAACTTCGTAAATGGGCTAGGCACGGGGGATGGCTCCCTGTGGAAGCTCGCGAGACAGGTTCGCAGAGGCACAACTGACATCCCCGCTATTCGCCATCGCGGCGAGGATGTTTTAGCCGATGAGGCCAAAGTTGAGGCCTTTGCGGACTTCCTTGAGGGTGTACACGGGGAATCAACTGACACCGAGCCATTGCACACCCATATTACGGAGCTCACGAGACTGTTCTCAAACAGCAAATATCCAATCGCACCACCTGTCATGAATAAACTCCTCGTCACTCCGACCGAGCTACGCAAAGATCTTAGCTGTCTGCCCAAGAATAAGACTCTGGGGCCTGATACCATTCCTTACATACTCTTGAAAAACCTACCCACGAAATCCATTGTACATTTTATGCATATAGTGAATGCTATGCTGCGCTTGCAACACTTTCCTAGCTCGTGGAAGATCGCGCGGATATTGTTGTTCCCCAAACCCGGGAAAGACCTCAAGCTTACAAGTTCATACCGCCCTATATCATTGCTAAATACAATGAGCAAAGTAGCCGAAAAGCTCATACTGTCAAGATTCAATGAGGCCGCCCTGAGCCTCCGTATTCTGCCGGTTCGGTTTTCGCGGAGGGCATAGTACTAATATGCTTGCCGCGAAAATCGTGCAGGACATATACGAGGGGTTCAATGAAGCGCATTGCACCGCCTTATTGCTTCTTGACATTGAGAGGGCGTTTGACCGGGTATGGCATAATGGCCTGTTTTACAAGCTCTTCATTAAACACGGCTTTCCGCTGCACTTGGCTGCATTGGTCGTATCGTACCTGGCCGGGCGTTCCTTTTCGGTTCGAATCGGCAATTCGGACTCAACTTTGAGGCCGATACAAGCTGGCGCCCCGCAGGGAACAGTGCTATCACCGCAGCTATTTAGTTATTACATAGCAGATCTTCCCTCCCACCCTCACTCATCCCTGGCATTATATGCCGATGATACCGCCGTCTATTCCCGCGCCCCTAGCGCGCAGGAGGCGACTGACAATATTGCGGCATACATGACGCTAATTAGTCAATTCCATAACGACTGGAAGATTAAATTGAACGCTTCCAAAACCGAACTGGCCATATTCACACGCAAATATACAAATATCGAAACCTTACCCATCCTTATAAATAACATCCCCATCCCTCCCAAATCCAAGGTCAAATACCTAGGAATCATGCTTGACAAAGGGCTTTCGTTTCTGGAGCACGTAGCCCATATACGAAACAAAAGTCATATAATCTGCGAAAAGCTCAGACCCCTCATCAGGCATGGTTCCTTCCTTAGTCCCTCAAGTAAGATTACCCTCTACCGATCCATTACCCGCCCCTTCTTAATGTATGGCGCACCGGTTTGGAGCTCGATATCTGACTGGCAAATGAAAAAGCTGCAAGTCTTGCAGAATCGGCACTTAAGGGCTGCCCTTTCGGCGGGCTGGCGTACCAGGATCGTAGATCTGCACGCGATGTCCCGAATTGAGTATGTGAGGGAATACGTGGACAAACTCGCGTGCAGATTTTTCGAACATGAATGAGAGTATGAATGTGCGAGTGCTATAGTACCCAGTGAACCGTGACATGGCGTTTTTCAATGTTTTATCCTCTCACTTCCTCAAAACAAGCCAACTAGTTTCCATTGCCATCTGTACGTAACATCTAACTGCATTTCTGTTGAAGGGCATCGCCCAAGTAACGTTGAGATTGAAAGCATTGCCACTTGCCTATTAAGTCTATCAGCCCACTGCACCGCGTTATGCAGGTTGCGAGGTCGTGAGCGCATCTCTGCGAAGATGCGAGCGCCTTGTTTTGCCAAGTATGGCGCGTATGTTAAGATTAAGCTATGTACAATAGGTTATAGGTGACGTTATACATTGTTAATGAACCAAAATAAAATGTTATTGATTGATTGATTACTTTATTTTCAAGAAAATCCATCAGAGATTGTGTCCGGGACATAAGGTATGGACCACGAAACAATAGTCGGAGAGTACCATCTGGACCAACTATAATTAATAAGAGGAAGTTATTGCAAGAAACAGCATCTCTAGTATATGAGTAAAGGACAAAACAAGCAAATGAAGAAAGGTATCTTACTATTTTTTTTTTCAAGAAAATCCATCAGAGACTGTGTCGGAGATATAAGCTATGGACCACGAAACATGAGAGTTAGTTATGGAACAGTTCAGAGAAATCTAAATCAGGTACATATGCCACGATTTTAAAATTAGTTTAGTTCAACAATTAAACGGCGAATGAAAAAGAAGATATGTATTGGTTCAAAATATAAGAGAAAGTTTTAATTAAGATCCAATATGATTTTGTGG
The DNA here is from genome assembly GCA_016904865.1 of Pissodes strobi. Taxonomy (NCBI): domain Eukaryota; kingdom Metazoa; phylum Arthropoda; class Insecta; order Coleoptera; family Curculionidae; genus Pissodes; species Pissodes strobi. Next base: position 3,663 of record JAEQML010062747.1, on the reverse strand, counting down.
ACCGATGAGGCGATATTCAACACTGCCGGTATTTAAAATAGGAAAAGCTCTCATATTGGGTACGATGAAACCACAAGCTGTTGAGCCAATTGCGGCATTTTGGGGCATAAGGTCTTTGGTGCGATTTTATCTGTGGTACCTTAAATGGATTAAGATATCTGGAACTTTTGAAATTGAAATTGCACACTCTATCGATAAAGTACCTCTTCAAACTCGGCAAAATATAATTTGGCAACAAGACGGAATACCTCTCCATAATGTTTGGCACTAAGAGACTCTCTTCATAATAATTATCAAGTGTGGATGGGTAGTGAAGTCCGCATCTCAGGCGGCGCATGTGCCTTTGAAACCGTTCCAGTCAGCGGCCAAGACTGCTAAGTATCATGTGCAGCTTGGGGTAATCCAGTAGGGAGCCGGCAAGATCCGGCATGGCCAAGTGACGCCCTTGCTCCCCTATGTGGGTCCCCGCCTTAATTTGAGCTTCCCTAAAATTGCGATCAATTGGCCTGCCTGAGTAGGCAGGCAGAAATTGAGAAACAGAATCCTCGTGATTACCAAAGGCCGCTTCCGGCTCCAATATGAATTCCCCAATATATTTGCTAGAAGTCAGCGGGGGAGTCTAGGCTAAAGCTATCTGTTCCTCTGATCTATCTTGATTCATTTCAAGTACCAAGAGTTCATCCACCCTCGTGAGCTTGCAGTCCATTGGGAGGTTCAGAAAGTTATATTTGACTCTTTCAGATATCTACCATCTTGGGCCATGTGTTAAGAGATTATAACAATATTTATGACACTACAATGTTTGTATCGGAGATGCCAAGTCGTTATCGAGCCGACTACTCGTCATCTAAAAGTTCTCAGACAACGTCCAACCAGTATCCTGACTCACTGTCAGGAGGAATAAACGTGGGCCCACCATAGCCTTTCCCGCTATCCAAGGGAAATTGTAGCAAGGGGCCACAACAGAACGTCTGTCAGCAGCCGGCTGAATGCAACACAAGGTTAGTGGGCAATACATTTGTATTGGACCAGAAATTTGGAATAGATGTGTAGGAGTTTCATGTGGTTTTAGAGGTCACTCAATTTATGGGGATCACAAAATTTATTTAAAAGTTCAAATTAAATTAAAGCAAAACTTCGACTTCCTTTCTCACATGGGAGGGCTGAAACATTATTAATGAAATGTTTTGAAGAACAACGGTAAATGAGGAAAGATTCCCAATGCGTCTATTTGGAAGCGATGTTTTAAAACTGTTTTTTAATTAACTTTTGAGCTATTCGTCTTTTGTATGTCAATGCATTAAATGTTTGACTTGAATTATTATAAGAAATCTTTCTTTATGCGTGTCTAAAGGGCTTAGCAAGGGGAAGATGGTCAAAAAGTAGTAGTCAGTAGTTTTATTTCACCAATATCTACGACCCTAGCCCCTAACTTAATCATATCCCCTAATCTTGGATAAGCCTTATACAAACATCACTAATTCGAATGTTTACTTATTTGGACATTTGGAATACCCTGTATATATGAAATCTCTTATGTTAAATCCCATTGTCAAGTAATAGTTTAACTCATGAAGGGATTCTAAAAATTCCTTGTTTGGGGGGGGCTTTTTGGGATTAATTTGGGGGTAATAAATATGTGTGATATGCCAAATCAAGGCAACTTGTCACACGTTGCGGCAGTTTTCTGGGGCTTTTTAGAGACGCATGTGTGATTTGTATTGATTGGACCAAAGTGCTCTCCGAAGACGGCTACCGGTGAAGAGACTGCGCTGGGTTCGTATGGTATACAAACTAGTGGTAAGTAGCTTTTGATTCTTCTAGTTGGATAGTTCCATCCGCAGCAGGGTAGCTTTACTATCTTCTCTACGCAATTGGCTACCTTATCACTGTTTAATTGCGCACCAGCTCTTAAAGTTATGCCTTTGTTTTTTTTTCGGCTTCTATGCCTTCTCGCTATTCACCCGTAGGCCGAGTAGCTAAAGTATAAGGGAGTCAGGAGGCTCTTTAGTTCTCGAAACCCAATGTTTAACTAAAACTGGTATTATTGATCGGAAAGGAACATATGTGACTGGGGGAACCCAAATAAGTAGCTAACTTTTTCGCGAGGTGTTAACGTAGGGCACGCGCTGCTTTTTAGGATCTCTTAGAATTGTTGGTGCTTGGCTGTTTGACAAGTCCTCTTCAGGTACTTATCTTCTGTAAAACTCTTCTAAAGTTTGAAGTTTCAAAATCTCTGAAAAACTCAATGAATACGGTAGAAGACTGATTCGATAACATTTTAAAGTGCTGGTGTTACAATACCTTTTCTTTGGCCTCGGGGCTTCTTTGGCTCATCCTTCCTTTTTCGAGATTGTCGAAAATTCGTCCCTAGTGGCCAAAAAAGCTCGGATAATCCCATAAGTACCTCAGTGGTGTGAGGCTCGCAGCTAAATGAATTAGTTGGTAGTACCGTTAGCGTATTTAGGAAGCCTCCGCGTTACAGAACCCTAGTTAGATAACGCCGTCTGATTGGCTAACACCAACCCCGCCCGTCAATGTTGTTTACGTTAATTCACTTCACGCATTTGTATGAGACTTTTCGAGAGAAGCAGGAATGTGAACGCCTGGCTCAGGTGGTAAGGCTCTCGCGTTTAGAATGCGAAGTAATTGGTTCTTTACACTATATTTGGGATCAGTTAGTTTTTTTGGCATGCTTTGGGTTAGTTTGAGTTAGTATTCGCTGGTTGCGCCCCGCGGCGAGCGAGGGCATTGCATGAGTGCAAATGGTTGAAGTGAAAAAACGTACACATCATTGACGGGCGGGGCTAGTTTAACACAAGTGCTTATCAAGCCAATCAGGCGGCGCTATTTAACTGGGGTTTTGTAACGCGGACGCTTCCTAAATACGTGTCCCGTTAGCATTCCTGATGACCAACTGATGGCCCTGCTCAGCTGTCCCACTGCGATTTCTTGCTTTTTACCTCTTCGGAATCTGAATTCCAAATAATATTAACTTTAATTCTAGCGACGTGATTCAAGGCGTCCCAACCAATCAAAAGGTGATAACTTTGGCGCCATTGAAAAGTAGTTGAAGTACCGGTAGTGAGATTTCCCCGCGTCCATTCTAGGAATCGTGGAAAGTTATAACTGTCGTGCATATTCTTAAGCGACTTGCATTTATGTCCAGTGGTTTGCTTGAATGTGGCCAAGACTGAAGCATCGAACATTAACAATAGACTAAAAGGTTCACTCTAAGCCCTGCCCCCAGCATTCCCATCCTTGCCCCGTCGCGGAACCTGGTGAAATGCTGGTTAACCGCTCAGGCCTCGTGACACCTTTCACCCCGTCTTGTCTAAAGTCTGATGTCTCGGCTTTGTAAGCGCTATATCAAAAGTGCCGACTGAGAGTGGACCTTTTTGTCTCTTGTTAATGTTCGGTGACTGAAGGACGTTTTTATAACAAGGCATGTATAAGAGAATATATCTGTTCAAATGTGGTAGAATATTTTGAAATAATAGACAGAAGGCAATCAAGAGAGCAACAAAAGCACAGAAAATAAGACTTATACCATGATGTATAGTTTAAAAAGTCAACCATAGCCTTCAGATATTGGCTTAGGAAAGTAGTTTTATCCAAAATTTTGCTACTGCTAAAATTGAATTTTTCTCTAGGATGTTAAAG
>JAEQML010062746.1:0-23985 GCA_016904865.1 Pissodes strobi | reverse complement strand
TTTTTTTTTGAAAGGTTAATTCGGTTTTCGGTTTGTTTTACAGAAGATGTCACGGATCTTTGGGTTTACTGAGATAAGTTCCGGAACCGGCTCGCTCTGATAATAAGGCAACTGGAAAATAGGGCGGCTTAGTGCTAAGCAACAATAATTCGGGTATACACATTATAATGTAAGAAAACCAATTAAATCGTAACATATCTCAAATTTGATTTATTTCCATATAAAAACAAACTTGCCAAAACAGAAATATTTTCAGGTACATTAACTTTTTCAAAAACAATATTTTTGAAAAAAAAATTCAATTGGAGAAATTTACTTTTAAAAAAAGCATATAAGAAAATGACTACAACTACATCTTACTCTCTCATGGGTAAAAGGCTTTTGAAAACTTTGACGTAATCCAAGTCGACGAATTGTTCGTTCGTAGGAACGGCAATGTATATGTTTCCATTTTGAAGATATCTCGGATTCAGGACAGCCTCTCCAGTTACATTGTATAAACTATTAACAGATCATTACAAATAAAAACCATAAAATGCAATTTAAATTTTTTGTATTATTTCCATTTTTGATCACGATAATCCCCTCATAACTTTATCAAACCAAAATATTCCACACCACACCCTTATGCAATGCTATTATGAAACGTAATCAAATAAAATGTATTTATGACCGGTGATTAACCCATCTCTTTTATCTGTGATAAATCAATTTAAATTAAATCCTAAAAAAGTCAATGGAGCAATAATTGGTTCATATTTTGCATATCGGTTGCATATTTTGTCCAAATTTGATGCATTTGAATGCGCATATTTTTCAGTTAATTGCTACTCTCTTTCCGGTCATTAATTAATCATGTCCTTTGTGCAATCTAACTTATTGACAAAGCTTTGAAATACGAAAAAGAAAATAAATCAATAAAACAGATGTAGTGTAAAATATCATTAAAATTAAGGAACACAAGGCAAGTACATACATTCCAGATTAAAAATTGAGTTAAAAACATAATAAAATTTGATTTTCACATAAAGAAATAAAGAAAAAATTAATAATAGGTTATTTAATAATAAAATTTTTTACACATACTTAACACATTTACTAAAACATTTTAGGACAGACATAACTATAGGGTACAAACATAGGTTATTAACATAGTCACTGTCAGAAACAGTATTACATAAAAAGATAAAAATAAGACTAAATTAACAATAAAATAATATGAGTAGTAGGCAAAGTATCACCGCTCGGAATTATCACTCCAATATTCTTCCATATTATAGTATGCCTTACTCAATAAAAGACTCTTTACCCTTATCTTAAATCTGTTCCGATTTTCGATTTTTCTTAAATCAAGAGGAAGGTGATTAAAAATGTTCTTACTTTCATAGAAAAGAGAACTTTGGTCAAGGCAGAATGTGGTATGGGCAGCATTTCTCGTGACCTGAAGCTAGGTCTACATGATTGAAAAGGCTGCAGTCCACACAGGTATCTAAGAGCCCTCTTCTGCAGCACGAAGAGACTCTGAAAAAGATATCCACTGCATGAAACCCAGAAAGAAATTCCATAACGCAGATGAGCCTCAACCAAAGCAAAGTATACTCCTCTGGCTATATTCTCACCCAACTCCAAATTCACAGTCCTCACCGCATAAGTTCCACGCGCAATTCGCTTAGATCTTTTGGCGACTTACTGTGCCACAAAATAGTTGTGTCATCGGCGAAAATGGTAAATTTTCCCGATATTCCAATGTTGACAAGATCGTTAACATAGATCAGGAACAATAGAGGCCCTAACACTGAACCCTGAGGAACGCCAAATGATATTGGTTGGGTCATGGATACCTCACTCTGGAACACCACAGACTGCATTCTATTCGACAGATACGAAGACAACCACCTCAACAATGATCCCCTAAAACCCAAATGCTCGAGCTTGCTCAGCAGTACTCTATGATCTACACAATCGAAAGCTTTTGTAAGATCACATAATACCGCCGCAGCCACTTCACCATCATCCAACCGGATGTAGAGCGCCTTGAGGAACGCAAATTCGGCGTCACTAGTACTCCTTGCATCCCGAAATCCGAATTGATCCGCGGAAAGGATGTTAAAACTTTTCAGAAACTCCTGCATACGATTCTTTAGTAGTCTTTCAACCAGCTTTGAGATGGAAGATAGCAGACAAATTGGTCGAAAATTTGAGGGTAAAAGAGGATCTCCGCCCTTGAAGAGAGGTATTACCTTTGCGGTCTTTAAACAATCAGGGAATACTCCACCACAAACAGATTTGTTAACAGCTTCTGTAAGAGCTTCCAAGGCAATATCTGGCAGTGACGATAGGACTCTTACAGAAATTCCATCCCAACCGGAGGAACGTTTGTTCTTCATAAACTTTAATTCCTTTCGGATTTCCTCCATGCTTACCGGAAAAAAGAAGAATGAGGCAGCATTGCGCTCCCCCGTATATTCAAGATGATCCCCAGTAACTGCAGAGGATGAAATGGCGACCCTTCTGCTCGATGCAATGGAAGAGAAAGAGTTATTTAAAGTATCGGCGGACAGATCTGAAACCATGTTACTCTTCCTCCGTCCCGTCAGCTCCCGTACCGCATTCCAACTCTCCTTCTGTAGATTAGCAGCCCCAGCCAGCCTATCGCCAAAATATCTCTTTTTAGCAATTCTGATGGTCCTTCTATAAAGGTTTCTATATTTATTAAAATAGTTTATAAAAAAGGAACAATCTAAAAAGTATTTTCTCAGTGTGTGAAGGCATCGCATGTTACGAGAGGAGACTCTTAGGCCCAACGTGAACCAGGGCTTGCAAACCTTCTTTTTTATCCTTTTATAGGGGAAGGCAGTTTTACTTAAAATAGTATGGAAACAGCTTAATGGACTGTTATGTGAAACCATTGTAGCCCACTCAATGTGATTACAAATTTCTCTAAAGGTTGCAAACGCTGATCTTGAGAAGAGCCTTCGCTTTGGTCTTGCTGTGGACTTTTCTTTTTTGCCTGCACATTAAAACTAGAAACTATTGCTTCGTGATCAAATAGACCAGGATTTATAACGTGATTATGATTGAATGCTTCTGGGAAATTCGTACATACATACTCAATACAAGAAGAAGATGTTGCTGTTATACACATGCATATGAAAATTGAAAGCACACAACAAGTTTTCAATATTCTGTGTCTTGGTTTAAAATTTATTTAGAAAATCAATATTAAAATTCCCTGCCAATATGACACGGGAATGAACCGGAATTAGTGCTAACAGATTTTCAAACCAATATAAAAACGTTTCAAAGTTCTAATCGGGAGTTCTGTATAGATGAGTATACAATAGAAAATTCAAAGCACCTCTCAATAGACAAATTACTAAACTTGTTACATTCGTAAAAACCTAAGTTACTGCACAGATCATCATGCATGAGGATCATTGTTCCACCATGAATCGAGCTAGATCTAGAATACATAGTCATCACAGAATAGTTTAGCAGATCAATACTCTCGTCGGGTTTAAGCCAGTGCTCAGTCAGCAGGATAAAATGTGGGTAGTCAATAAATAGCATCAACTCATTAGTCTTGTTTCTAACTGATTGAATGTTTAATAACAACATATTTAATTGATACAAATTGTCGGTGGTTCTAAAAAAGATTTGTTATTTTTAGTACAGTTTAAACTATGATCTCCTAAAGCTTCTCTAAGCTGGGTTTCTAAATTAATGCTATTCGACGCAGATTGTAAAGTCAAGTATTGAGCGCAGATAAATTTACATAAGAGAGTCTTGGAGGTATGTGGTGCCTGTACGTTGAAAGTTCTTTCTTGTTCATGCATAAAGTTATCGAAATTTAAGAAATTTACATTCTTTTTATTGCAGGTTTGAATATAGTTATGGATGTCGTTGTTATTTTGAGATATGTTCTTTTTCAAAACGAGTCTATTAAAGGCAAGAGGGGAACCTATCACACATAAATTGGTCTCAACAACAAACGATAACAATTTTTGCAAGCTTGTACTTGAAATTGATGTTCCCCTTTTAGCATTTTCAGGGCCTATGAACACTACAATATGATCCCTATTTTTAAAACCTTTACCTAAAGCTAACACTGTTTCTACTATGTCATCAAAGAGAAAAGCGTTTCTGTGCTGACAATTTGAGTCAAAACTCACCTTTGAGAATTTCTTCACTAATGAAGTACAACCCAAAAGCGATCCTCTGTCACCCACCATGAGAAGGCGGCTCCTCCTATTTATCATCTTATGTGAAGTTTTTTCGAGTCGATCCTTTTCCCCATGAAACGAAAATACTTCACCTGCGATATATTCGTCGGTCTCATAATCTTGGATCTTTTTCCTAAGACTTTTCAATTCCTGAACATAGATTGAATTGTCAAGCTCTAAAACTCTTATGGAATTTAACATGGATTCTTGCAAGGCTATTAGTTCATCCATTTTTTTTATCAGCATGATGATCCGCGAGGGTAGAAGCCAATCTATCCTTTAAGTCTTGATTTTTAGCTCGAAAATCAATGAGTTCCTTATTTGTTTCGCTAATAATTGAAGCTTTCTCTCTCACTTCCTTTAAAAGATTTTTTTCGGACTCTACCGCATCTTCAGAGAAATCGCGAGACTTACGCTTCTCTCTTTTAAAAAGTTCGTCTCTCTTTTCTAGTTGCTTCTGTGCATCTCTTAGAGCTTTATTAAGAGACTGCAGTTGTTCTTCATGTGTTTCAGAAATCCTTTCCCGTTCCGCCTTATGTTTCTCTTGAAAAGCCTTATAACTTCTATTGAGATTATCAAGTGTATCAATATTGATCGAAATTTGATCACCCATGCATTTTGAACACACTATCTTATGTTTTTCAAGCAATTCAAACGATAAACGCTCCATGCAACTTTTATGAAAGATATTAAAGCAACCTATGTAGAAGTAGTTGTCAGTCTTCTTTGATTTTGGACAACATTTAAATAAAGTGTCAGATTCAGTCATGTTTGTGAATTTTAATCAAAGACACATACTTATAAAACAAAACAAAAAAATATCGCTCCTTTGGCATCTGCGATCTTCAAAATATGGGGTAACTCAGCAGCAATAATGTTTTGAGTGACGTCATTCACTTATTTCAAACGAAGCGAATCTTGGCAACACTGGTTTCCTTTATGCGATTTAGACTGTAGTGTACGGACCTGCAGACACTTCTCCATCAAAACGTCAAACAGCTGATGCGCACGACAGGCGACCATCGGTCATATGTCACAACAAAGCCAAAAAAAACCATGTGCCACTTAGGTTCAACGGGCCGAAAAGTATCAACCGTGTTGTTGTTGTAGATTTAGATTAGATTACAGCGAAATTTAGAATTGCATGAGAGGCGTTTCGAGTCACTGCAATGGCTCGATTTCATTCATGTTTTAACGGACTAAAAATTACAACTTACTACTGAATTCCCGCAGGTATATCTAGGTTTCTAGCTATAAGATCAAGAATCTGGGTCCAAAATTTTATATCAGAGTCCGTTAGTATCACTTTGCAAGGCATTTCCTGGGTCTTTCCGTTCGCCAGTACAAATAGCATGGTCCTGCGATTTGTTGCGACGACGACGCCAGATGTAGACGGTTGACTAGCATATCCTACTGCGATTGGAGGGATCGTTGACGGTATATTCAGCCTTTCTTCGGCGGTTTTATAACTACAAATTTTCAACTATAATAAGCTAGAAACCGAAGTTGCTGCTAAAAATCAGTCAGAGAATGTAATGACTTATTTCATCATGTAACGCTCAGGAAATGAGTGTATATTTAATTACTAGTTTAAATTAAATGTTAGCATTTGTGCTATTTGAAGAGGCAGATAGTTTTCGTTGTGGAATATGCTCAAATATTGATTAAATAACATTATACACTGGTCTCATTACATAGTATATAACGCCATCTCCAATTAATTCCGATTAAAATACAGTAACTTAGATTCGCGTCTAAATGCAATGATTTTGATCGTCTCTTTCGACAATATCATTTTGTGAAGAGGTTACACATATCGTTTGTCAATAACATTAATATAGTCTAGGATTTTAGCTCGTCTGGAGTTTTAATCTGTATTATATACCTTGTATGGGTGTAAGGCAATGATGCATCCTATATCTATTTGTTTACTAGATTTCTAGACGGTTTGGGAACGTTTTTGTCATTCATTTGGTAATTTAAATTTCATTTCATTCAATTAATTTGGGGTGTTAAATTTCCTGGCCGAAATGGATTAGATTTTAAAATGTAAAAAGGGATAAAAACAAACTTACTTTAAAGTCATTTTGGAACAAATAATCTTATCTCATTTTATAATTGCTACTTCATTTTGGAAGTTATTAGCGGTTATAAACCACTATAAATTGCCGTTTTATTCTGGTTCCAGTTGATTTTCTATAACGTGTTTCTCCAACACAGGGCACTCCTTTGCCCTTGGAGTGATAAGTATCCCCAAAAGGCGGATGAACGGAACAAATCAACGGCATAGGAATATGGAAGGCAACGGGAATCCACCATATTAAAGTCCCACATGGACATCCCAAGAAAGACAATATGGTACAGGTACAGAAAGCAACGGCCCCTAGTCCGCGGCAGGCCTTGAATGGCCAAGGGATGGTAAGAATCCCCGCGAGGAAAAACAATGCTAGGATCCACCCGAAAGTGGAAATGAACTCAAAACTAAAAATCGACACTTGAAATTTAATGTGAAAAGCCTATACGCCGCCGGTGGACAACTTGATTAAGGAAATGGTAAGATGTAACATAGACATTATAGGGCCCAGCGAGATCAGATGGCCTGGAAATGGTAAATGTACTACAGAAAAGGCGAAACTGTATTGCTCTGGACACATTCGCCCACATGATTATAACCACTCCATTATTCCAAAGGACAGACCAACAAAGCATTAAAGAATTTTGTGGCGCTCTCTGATAGAACAGCGCTACTACAAGTTCAAGCAGAACCGCTTGATCTTAATATAATCCAAATTTAAGCACCGACCCTGGACAAACCCCATAATGAGGTAAAGCAACTGTATAAAGAAATAAATGAACAAATGGGATCATTTAAAATAAAAGGAGGACTCATAATCATCGGGGGACTTCAACGCCAAAGTTGGATAAGAACGTGTCGAGAGTACAGTGGTTGAGTTTGGTCTGGGGGATCGCAATGAAAGGGGAGATATGCTAATACAATTCTATCAGGAAGAAAATCTAGTCATTGCGAACACATGGTTCAAACTGCCACCAAGAAGACCATACACCTGGCAGTCCCCCCAACACACAAAAGAGCACCTCGTAAGAAATCAAATAGACTTTATATTCATCAGCCAAAGATACAGGAATGGACTGCACGGAGTAAGAACCTACCCAGAGACCGACGTAGGGTCAGATCACAACCCAGTAATGGGTAGATTTTAAATAAATCTAAAAGAGATAGAGCGAAGACCTGTAAGAAAATCGATATCAACAACTTAAAGAAACCTGAAGTACGGATGAGAATCAAAGAAAAGGTGAGTGGGGCAATTGCCGGAACCATGTCCGGAAATCAGGGCCCATCTAGCGTGGACGACACCTGGAACAGCTTTAAGGACGCCATTGTGATTGCCACAAACAAAGAAATTGGTCCACCAAGCAATAAAAAGAAGAAATGGATGACAGAGGATATCTTGACACTTATGGATAAGCGTAGGTCCTTCAAGAACAAGGACGAGTTGGGAGTTGGAGTACAGGAAGATCAACAAAGAGATTCGGAAAGAGATCCGTAAAGCTAAGGAACAATCATTACAGGAAAGCTGCACAGAGCTGGAAGAACTGGAAGAGAAACATGATTATTTTATCACACATAGTGAAAGAAGTTACAGGTCGAACAAAGCCTTGCAATCTGAACAACATAGTCGAGGACAATAAAATCATCTCTGATCCCAAGGAACTCCCTTTTAATTGGAAGAACTACACGCAACAAGTATATGCGGAGAATACTATAAGAAATTTCACAGATAATTATGAAGGTGAACCCTCCCTAAAAATACTGAAATCAGAAGTTCTCAAGGCAATTAAACAAAGCAAGCAAGGAAAAGCAGCAGGTCCAGACGACGTATATGTAGAGATAATAAAACTGCTAAATAATGAGAATATAGACTCACTGAGGAATATTCAACAACATATATGAGACGAGCGATATACCACAGGACTGGCTCCAGTCAATTTTTGCACCGAAAACACCAAACGCAAACCATTGTGATAAGTTTCGAATGATCAGCTTACTGAGTCAAGTCCTAAAAATGTTCCTAAAGATAATTCATACGTGAATTTACAATAGATGCGAAAGAGACATCGGCCCTACCCAGTTTGGGTTCCGTCAAGGCTTCGGTACACGTAAAGCAGTCTCCAGCCTTACTGTATTACTCCAGAAATGCAGAGACCAGCGCAAGGACGTTTTCATGTGCTTCATAGATTACCAGAAGGCGTTCGATTGTATCAAACATACTAACCTAATAAATATGCACCAAGATAGGATGATAGATAAGAACGATTTACGATTTATAAAGAATCTATACATAAATCAAACTGCATCGGTGAAGGTGGGAAGTGATACTACATAGAAGTTTTCGATAGAAAAGAAAAAGAGAGTAAGACAGGGTTGCGTCTTGTCCCCCCTACTCTTTAATCTGTACTCTGAAGCAGTTTTCGATAGTGCCTTGAAAGTAATAGATGACGGTATCAAAATCAATGGTCAGGTGGTCAACAATCTACGTTACGCTGACTACACAGTCATAATAGCAGATGACCAGGAAGCATTACAACGTTTTATAGACAGAATTTCTTCCGAAGGAAAACGACTCGTCCTAAAGATTACCACGGACAAAACGAGAGTAATGATGGTTAGCAGAACGCCAAATGTGCTCATGAACATCACAGTGAATGGTAAAAAAATCTAAGAGGTCACGAAATTTAGATATCTAGGATGCTGGATAACTGAAGACCTAGACCCAGACGTGGAGATACGTAGCAGAATCGAGCAAGCCAGAGTGGCATTCATGAACATGAGAACTCTTCCCGCAAAAACAGCACTAATTTGAAATCACGGTACCGCTTTGTGAAATGTTACATTTACTCTGTGCTACTGTATGGACAATAAAGGTCAATGCCATGAACCGACTGGAAGCCTTTGAGACGTGGGTTTTCAGAAGGATGCTAAAGATTCCATGGACGGATCGCGTGACAAACAATGAAGTCGTAGATAGAATGGAAAGAGGAAGAGAATTGCTACAAATAGTAAAAAGAAGGAAAACTGCTTACTTAGGGCATATATTCAGAAATTCAAAGAAGGAAAGATCGAGGGAAAGAGAGGCATCGGGAAAAAGAGATTTTCTTGGTTGAAGAACATAAGAGAATGGACAAACCTCGACGTCCATTCACTTTTCAGAGCCGCCCAAGACCCCTAAGATCGAAAAGAATATGACAGAATTGTCGCCAACATTCACTGAGTGGATAAGGCACCTCTAGAAGAGTAGTTTCTCCAATATTGTAAAAACATATTTCCATAAGAAGTTCTTTCCTCTTTTTATAATGTGGTATTTCGTAATTTGTTTACTTAATTATCTAATATCACTACCTTGTTCGTGCACTTTCTTAAAATAATACTCTCCTTATAGATCCGATGTAACAGAAAAAAGAAATGAAACAAACGAGTAGTTGCCGATAATGGCCGCGATAATTAGTGTTATTTTCTTGCATTTTTCTGAAATCAGAACTATTGTGCTTGTGCTTTTAAGCGTGTGAAACTGATACCTAATATTTCGTTGTATAATTAGGTATACAATACAATTTGTGTTGTTAGGCGTATTTTTAAATACGTAAAACCATATATTTCGGACTTAAAGACTTGTTGCTTTTGTGTCCCTCCACCCTTTTTGTTTACACACAGTTTATAATTTTTTGTTCGTGGTTAAGTGTATGTTTTTCTCTCGATTTCGTTTAGTTTTGTGGTAACTGATACTAAGTGTAATTATGCCTCAAAAGTGTTGTATTCCTGGTTGTTATGGCCATTCTAGTGGATGGTCTAATCCAAAAACTTCGGGCTGAAGGCTTTCACTGCCTATGCTACGCAGATGACTTGACGATTGTGGTGCGAGGAAAGTTCACGGGCACCATATCGGAAAGAAGCCAAAGAGCCCTTAACATCGTAGACTCCTGGTGCAGAGAAGAACAAAAATGTCAGTTAATCCACATAAAATAACAGTGGTGACATTCACTAAAAGGAGAGATTTTACAGGGCTAAAGCAAATTAGGCTAGCTGGAGAACCGTTTCCAAATAGGCCAAATACCTGGGAGTCATCTTTGACCAAAAACTTACATAGAACACGCACATCCAAAAAGAGGCGCTAAAAGCCACAATGGCCCTAGGTATATGTAGAAAAATGTGTGGAAAAAACTGAGGATTGAACCCGAAAATTATTCTATGGTTATACACAAGGGTGGTTAGACCCATGATAACATATGAAGCAATCGCCTGGTGGACGAAAACCAGACAGGTAGAGGCGATGAAAAGGGTAAATGGGGTAGAGAGACTACCTTGTATGAGGCCTCATACAAGGCGAAGCAAAATCGGTCTGTTACAGACTAACACAAGGCCAAACACTACTAATAAGAGGGCACGGCACCGAAAACAATAAACTATACTGCGAGATTAAGAAGGATAAAATCCTAGGCATGCCCCCGGACCGCTCTACTCCGCAGTATAGCTTTGAAAAGACAATTTCAATACAAGTAGCACCAAGAGACCTATGGATAAAAAGCCCACCCATAAGGGCAGACACAGTCTGGTATCCAGACGGCTCAAAGGAATAGGAGCCGTTATCTATGAACCAAGGACAGAGACCAAAATCTCGACCCCTATGGGCAAACTCGCCACAGTATTTCAGGCGGAAATTGCAGCTATCATCAATCAAAGCAGTATCTTCCAATATAGTAACATCAAAGTTAGTATTGGACTGTATAAATCTGTTGAACGAAATTGGAAGGCTTAATAGAAAAGTAACCTTGGCGTGGGTGCCAGGACACGAAGGCCATGGAGGCAAAGAGATGGCAGACGAATTAGCCCGAGAATGCTCGTCCTAGCCACTAACAGGACCAGAACCATTTTGCGGAGCCGCAAGGCCCATAGCCAAGACATCCATTCAAAAAAGGGATAGAAGAAGCGTCCCAGAGGTAGAGTTGGTGGTTTAATCTACCGGGACATAGACATACCAAAGATTTCATCAGCAAACCTTCGGCAAAATTAACAGCAGACTGAGTTAAAATTGGAAGTCAATAAGAATCATAGTGGGACTACTAACAGGACACTGCCGACTAAATAGACATATGAGTCTGATAGGCCTGGCGGACGAAATCCTGTGTAGGTTCTGCCAGGAAGGGGAGGAGTCGGCAAAACACATTCTCTGCCACTGTGAAGGAGTTTCGAGGTTGCGCTTCGAAACTGCGGAGACAACCAATCCAGAAGCATTAAGCTACACCATGGAGCCACTGTCGAGACTTTGGAGTCTGATCAAGAAGATACGGTTGAACACATTACTCTAAGTACAAGGAGGGTTGCAATAGATCTTACAGGTCGCAGTGATATAAAGGCCATGACGCCTCCTCCACACATATATCTATCTATCTATGGAAACTATAAAAATAAGCCTAAGTTCATGTTTTCGGTTTCCTAGATAGTAAAGTAAAGACTCTGAGCCGTCATGCATCACGATTTTAGGTAACACTTGCGAGCGGGCACTAGCTGGTAATTATTTTTTTATCCGATCGGACGAAAAACGACACCTTTCCGATGTGTTTTCTCACCGCAAAAGTCATGATTCCAGTATATTGTATTCGTTGCTTGGCAACATGCAATAACTGTACAAGAATAGAAAATAACAGTCCGGGAATATAACATTCCCGTCCTAGGCCGGGAATGTAACATTTCTGTCATATTCAAACACCTTGTCTGTCAGATCTGACGTCTATCAAAAGTAACATTTAGCTGTAGTTTCCGTAGCTACGTAATAATCTTCAAGCTCGCTCGATTCAAAACTTGATATTATGTTGAGTTTAAATTTAAAACAGGTTTTTATTTACAGTAATATTTGGCTCTATTTATATAAGTACGTATTCTAATTAATTTCGATCGGATAAAAAATAGTATGTGCAACTCGTAGGAAAAGCACATTCCTGGACTCCTGTGTTGCTGGCCTCGGCTGCGCCTCGTCCAGCAACTACCACAGTCTTCCAGGAATGTTTTGCTTTTCCTCCTAGTTACACAATATACTATTAGCGACCATCTTTTACGTTTGCGAGTTATTACGCCACAAGTGCGATTTTTCAAAATCTTGCTTTGATACACGATAACTTTCGAAAAAATTAATTGAATTGGATAAAATTTTCCGGAAGCATTGAAATTGGCGAGAAGTGGAAAAAGACCGGCATTTTTTTTGTAGGATGTATATTTATTTTCCTGAAATCTCATTTAAAGCGATTTGAAAGGAAAATGGGCAAGGATCGGGGAATTTGTATATTTTTCTAGCGATAAGCAACGGTTTCTGCTAATTTTATGGGAAATGTCGAGGTAAAATTTTGTTTTAAACTTTGAAGCTGTTGAAGTGTGATCTTAAGCACACACCACTTTTATTTTACATATTTGCATATTGTTGTTGGTCATGATCAGAGACATTTAACAAATGTCTTTGGTTATGATCAAAATTTGTTCAAAATTTTCTTCAATTTTTTAGTTGCTTTGTTCATAACATTTACACAAAAAAACACATTTTCTACTCGACTTTAAATTAGTTCTTAATCGCGATTTTATAACGAAGAAAGCACTATTTGAGTAGCAAAATCTATAAACCAAGTATTATGAATTTCATTTAACAAATATTATGATTTTGCTTAGAATTCGTGATGCGTCTCTAGTTTAAAATATTTATGTTATGCCACCAGTTCATAAATACGTCGCTCGTGTCTTAAAAGCGTTTACTATAAATTAGCATCGAATCGATTGGCACTAAAAGTACAACAAAGTTCAAAAGCATCGACTGCTGACTGATCGTTTACCTAGCTAAATCGCCGATAAAATTAAATCAAATTTTTCTCAGAACATCGATGCTAACACACTAAACGATTCGCTTTATGCGCGACTTGACAAATCGCCACAATTATAATTTCAATATTTTGAAAATTAATCTGCGTCCGTTTATAAATCATTCGGGCCGCACGATTATTCATCCCGTCACGTTTATAATTTGGTCCTTAATAGAGGCTAAAAGGAAGCAAAAAAGAATCTTGTCCTATACGAGGTCATTTTTTAACTAGTGCTAATAATTTCTTTGATATTTTGGATACATTTTTCTTACTTTACATGGCTTTAAAAGAAATTTTCAAATATCTGTAGCTATTTTAAAATCAAACTTCTTTGGCTACGGTTTGCGAAATTTGAAAGCCTCTTCCGCATTAAGCCACACGAAGAATGTTATACTAACCCGTTTTCCGCTTGTTTCAATTTTTCCGTTCCAACTGCGACATACTTGCCGTTCGGTTCCAGCGTTCCAAAGGAACGGACGATTTCTTTGCTTTCCACGTGAATCAGATTTCTTATGGTGCCAAAGGAAGGTCTTAAGGTGTTGGATATTAAGCCCAAGATACCTTTCCACGATCTAAAATTAGATTAAGAACACAACGAGGAAAAAGTATAAAAAACTTTGATATGCAGTCTTTTACAAATTACATGTTTCAATTATTCGTTTATTAAGTCATGTTTTGTGGAATATCTTTTAACCAGAAGTAAATGTCGACGTGATGTTTAAAGATTGTAGTTTTATCTAATATAAAAATGCGTTTTTCAAGTAACCCAATATATTAAAATATCAAAGATTGTTAGAAGTTGGAAAAGATGACTTTGGACGCCACTAAATAGGTCCATTAATTCAATTTTGGAGGCTATGGAGGACGTGGTGCATACAAAATTTGTATTCGCTTAAACTACTGTACTTCTTTTAGTGAAATCTCTTTATTGTCAAATGGGAAATATGTACCTAAATGTCACAAGACCCCGAGGCCATATTCGTCAGTAATTTTAGATTGATAATCTCGATAATTGTGTTATTTATCTAAATTAGCACAAGGGTTGTCTCTAAAGACTTATAAAAAACAATAGACAGAGCAGGTAATTCAAATTACCAAACGTTTACATGCCAACATTTTCTAAAATAATGTTCACAGAGTACGACTATCAGTTCATTTACTTAAGCATGGGATATAATATTTGGGTTCAAATGAATGACTACTCTGTCCTCATGAACATGACGCCCAGTTTCTTTTAGACGAGTGCCGACTACGCGACGTTGTCGGGGCGCGCGGCAAGAAGGAGTTCATGTGAATTGGTGAAGTAGTGACATAAAGTTTTTAGCGAAAAATAGGTATCACTTCGTATTTTTTTGGAGTTTCCATATTGATTCGACTTTTGTATTATGAATGTTTATATGTTAATATTACACCGTATACTTTAAAGCGAAAAATTTATATTTTGACATGCTCTATATTCTAATAAATGTAATTTTTCTGACACGTTATTAAAAACAAGTTGCCAATTTTCCATGATGCAAACATACCCTCAGGTGTCATCGGGAATAGCGCCGCAGCAGCGGTAAGTAATAATACGGTTTGCATATGGGAAAGAAGAAGGGGAACGATGTTGGCAGGTTCATATTTAGTAAACAAATGTGTCTATTTTTTTTTTCATATGTCTTTGGTTGCCTCTTCTATTTCAGGGTTACCAATATTACTTTTCGTCACTCAAAAATGTGTAAATATTTATTTTGTTTTCTAAACAATGTTTTCCACCCGCATATTCATGTGTTTCAGTGTATAATAGCTATAAAACACCTACCTATATATTTTTGGATTTATGGCTAAAACGAGTCCGTTACCGTTAAAATCTCCATTTTCCCATACGTAAATTCGCTTTGTTGCTGATCCATTTTTCGATTGAATGGAGGTTTTCGGAGTTGCCATTGATTCGAGAGATCTTAAAATTTTAATATTTTAGGCATGACTGGTGATTATAATTTTCGCGAGGATGAAACGATAAATGATTGATGGACTAAAGTCGCATTTTTACAGAAATATGACGTATGCGATAAGTTTACGTCAAAAATGTCAAACTTTTTTTAGGCAGCTCCATATGATAAAAATGTCAGAGTTGCATGAGGTGAATTTTGGGTAAACGTCTGCTTTTCTGACATTTGCTAAATTTTGACAATTTTTAACATGCCATTTGTTGGTCGACCCTCACTTTCAAATATGTCTCCAAAAGTTGCTGCTGTCGAAGGGCACCGGTTCAATCTTATATTCCACATTATTTTCCGTGAGCTTAATTTTTACAAAAAACATTAGTATTTTCTGTTATTTTCTAAAAAATATTACTTATGGCAAAGCAAAACCATGTCATAAAGGACAAGAATAATAAACCAGAGAATAACCTATGTTCACTTACTATCGCCTCGTGTCCCGCGGTCACCTCATCAACATCATCATCGCCGGCGCCGCGACGCACGGCCTTCCTTTCGTCATTGCTGTCATTACATCTTCTATAGTTTCTTAGTGTTTTTAGCTTTTTTAGTGATATTTTCGGATGTTTTAAAACCATTGATAGTTGTGTTCTGGTGCTTTGAACATTGAGAAACGTGATATTTATTATATTTTTCGAATATAATTGAGGATTAAAGCAGAGATTATAGTATTTTTTGGCATAGTGTTTCTCTTGATTTTTTTTATTAAATAAGGCAGAAACAATTTAAATTATTTTTAAATGTAAGCAAGTCTGGGAGGAATAATAATATTTTACCTAATATTGTAGAAAAGTTGTCAAATTGAGGGTTTTATTATACAGTGTGTCGTGTGTCATCACTTGGCTAATTAGGTTTTAAACAATTTTTTTAAAAAGTGAGTATGTTCACGTACATACACTGGAAAGTAATTCTTACTTATACATTGTGTAAATTCCTTAGATTGTGACCTTGCTTATGACGTTAGAATATCATAAATATATTATATCACGCAGCAGTATCGAATCATATACTAAGGATTTTTCATTCATAAGCACCCATATTATTAGCATTATGAATGTAACACTTACTAGTTAATACACACAAATTATAAAACTAAGGCTTTCTTAATTCAATTTTATTTCCCGTAATTTGGAATTAGAATGGCTTAGATCTCATCCAGGTTGAGTTATAAGTATGCTTCAAATTAGCGAAATTTTCGGAAAATCTTTTATACAAGCCGCTATACGCTTTCGCAACTGCAGTATATGGCCATTTAACTCAGAGAAATTTATTGCAGACGAGCATAATTATTACTGAGCAGAAGCAAGTTCCCTAACCGTACGGTACTGTAATCTCACCTACTAGTCATCAGGTCCTTCCAGATTCCCACTCAAATGTGATTTCTTCTACCAACTCTTACAACCCTTCTCAGCTACCACATACTCCCAGCTATGGGGTTCTTATTCAGTCTTAACGTCAAAAATTTGCTTTCAACTACGAGCTCTGAAAGTTCAGATAACAACAATCTTCTTTTGAGTGTACTTACAATATCTCACAGCTCGTTATACCATTTAAAAAATAACTCACCACCACATGATTTCATAAAAGACTGCTACCTTGCATTCGCTTCTAAAAATGATTCCCGTAATTTGAATAGCAGCTTTAAATATTGTTGCCCGACAATGTTGAGGTAGAAGCTAAAAGAATTGATTGGCGTAGGG
This sequence comes from Pissodes strobi, assembly GCA_016904865.1. Lineage (NCBI taxonomy): Eukaryota > Metazoa > Arthropoda > Insecta > Coleoptera > Curculionidae > Pissodes > Pissodes strobi. The sequence goes on along the minus strand of JAEQML010062746.1, from coordinate 7,158 downwards.
GAAGGACGGTCATTCCCACTTCCACTCCCTATAAAAGGGAAATAGAAGATTGCAAAAATACTGCTTCCCTTAAAGAAAAGAAATCAACAGTTGCATGGCATTACGCTCTTTCTGTCCTTCTAATGGGCGCAAAACCTTCACTCCAGCTTAGAAGGAACTGGGAGTGAATAATCCCAAATTGAAAGAAAAAGTTTAATTTTGAGAATTTAAAATTAGATATTGAATGAATTAACGTATGTCAATGCGTAGTTGAAATATGGAACTCGTTTTAGCTTAAGCTTCGCGACAAAATAAATGAATACCAAAAATTTGTTATTTACTTCTATCAAGAAAACCGATCAATAAGAGAACAAAACCAAGTTAGAAGATGATCAGATATATAGATATATGCCGGCAATCTATCAGTATTAATAATGGAAAAATAATTACCCAAAAATTAATCAAAAATCAAAGTCGGTAATAAGCCAAATTAACCGAAAAACTAAAGTCGGTGAGAAACAAATACTCAAAAATTAATCAAAAATAACTAAAGTAAGTGATAAACAAATACTCGAATATTAATCAAAAGTAAATCAAGGACGTTTCAATTATTGAGCGCAACTAATAAAAAAAAGATACTTACTGTCTTTCCTTTGGAGTCTCAATTAACAGTTAATTAAATAAAACAGGTAAATAAACAAACAAAGGATCGGTTTTATTACTACTAATGAAATGTCATAGCTGGTCATAAAAGAGAGAATAAAGTTGAGAAAAGGACTAGTAATTCTAGTAGAATAATTTTATGGTAATACTGTTTTCAGCGAGAAATAGTAGACTTTACTTGGAAATAAATCACACGCTTAATCTAAACATACGCTGAACTATTCAATCGCAATTAATGTTGAACTCTTTATACAATAATATTTAAAAAAAATATATCGACAATAAAATAAGAACGCAGGCCAGCGACACTGCAAAAATCAATTCGTTATTTCGTTATGAAAAGATTCAACTAACTCGAATAATCACTTAATTAATGGTAATTAACGGGCGTCGAATCATGATCCGTTACAGAGCCTTACTACTAACTAACTATATTGTTGTTTGTGATACGTTGGTAACGCCGCAAAACAATATGAAAAAAATAACTAGTTAAACCTGGCGTTATTGTAGCGACCATTCAATTTATAGACCTTAAGGTATGTCGACTTAAGAGAAAGTACTCCTCGGCCAAGTTACCGGTAGAACAATGATAATGAACAGTTTGTTTGAATAATAATAAAAAAAATACCAAAGACCAAAATAAAAAAATTAAGAATAACGCAAAGTCTACTAGGCCGTATCAACAATGGTAGTTATCTGATCTACGGACATCTAACGTAGACTAGAAATCGTGAAAAATGGAGAATAATAATAAAGCTAGTTCGACCTACAACGTTATTGCGTCAGTCACTTAAAAGTTCAGAAGTTAATCCAATAAATCGGATTGGCTCTAGATCAAACAGATTTAACTGAATTTTAGGGTTCGATTAAATTTAAACGGGCATCTTGGGCTAGACAAAATTGGCCCAAAATTCGAAGCTTGTTTAAAAGAAAGTAAGAATAAACTAAACGTTACCTTAATTAGGGAGGAAAAGTTAAAAAGTTAATCTTAGTTCGAAAACAAAGCTAAACAAAATAATAACTAGAGCTCGAAAGTTAATTACACGCAATGATCGCTAAATATATATAGAAAAAATAGAAATCTCTCACTTGATTGATGTGTAGCTCCTCAGGCAGCTTCCAGAAAAGAACTGCTCACGGTAGAAGAAGGCTTCCTTGACAGGCGAAAGACTGCAAGACTCTATAAAGATAGTACCGCTAGACTGACGTAGCCAAGGAACACCCTGTCGCTAACGATGCTCGTCGATAGCAATGAACCCGACGGTAGCAATGGATCCGACTGTAGGAATAGTCCCAACGGGAGGAATAGACCCAACGGTAGTTATAGGCCCAATGCAACGGTAGAGTAGACCCAACGGTAGGACCCTGTGAAACAACACATATTCAAGGTTCCACACGTAACTCTTAATAGACGAGCATTATAATTCGGTAACTAAAATCAACCATCAAGGAAAGAGAGAAATCAGAATTAAAAAAATACAATAATTTACCTGTGTAGGGGTGGCCAGTTGCCTATCGCTAGATAGCTTTACAGTTGGGCAAGTGGGCCTCTGTAAGAGATTAAAAAGGGAATTAAAAATCCGCTAATTTGCGTTACAATGTTGAAATGATGGCGTTCACAGAAAGACAAAAAAATGCACAAAAAGCTCAACTCACCTTGCTAAAGCAACATTCAAATCCCACAAAGGGCAGTTTCAGACACCAACACTTAAGAAAAGATAAGGCACAACTAAAGACTGAAACTGTTTAAAATGACCCGGTTGGAAAAATCCCATCAATAGGTAAAATCAAAAATTGATTCCAACCGGTGTCCAAAATGACTGCTAGACTCACAAGATCGACGTAAAGAGTGACGCTAGGAGATCGGAAACTCGAAAAGCAGCAGGCCACGTGAGAATTCTCACCTCGAAAAACCCGCTCCACCAATGCATGCACAGTGTGACAAATCACATGTTCCTCTCAATAATTTATCTAAGGGAATTGGACGATGGAAACCCGGGATTTCGATGTATAGGCTTCCGCCAAAAAAACTACTCAGAGTAGCCAAAAGGGCGTTGTCATTGAGCCACTCCAATTAATAGAATTTCCCAATTATTCAGAGGCAATTAAAAAACTGCGCGCGATGCTTAACCCATCAATCAATCCAAAACAGTATGCGCTACGAAAGCCGGAAACATTAAAAGGCCACCGACTTTATTTTCACGCGCCAAATTCAATTGATTCGAAATCGAATTGTTTAGCAACGCGAATTTTATTTTAATTTCTCGATCTAGAGATCGTCGAAGCGAAGCCCGCCAGAATATCTACGAGGGTTTTTCGCTATTAACCACGAATGCTGATCTAATCGAAATATGTACATAGGAATACATCCCCATCGAACTCTGAGTGCCACAAGATAATTACTATTTTGAATATCATGTACATAGATACAAAATAGACTTGCTTGTGGAATAAAAGAAATTTTTAATTAATTAATGTTCAACGAAAAAAGAACAGTAATTTCAAAAGAAATAGTTTAATTTTATTATCCATTTAAAATTTTGCAAATTTTTATAAACTCTAAACAAGAAAACTAGTCTTGCCCGTAAGTCTTTTCCATATCTATGTTAAGGCTATTCCGCCAACTTTAGTACTTGCTGGACAAAATGCTACTAATATACATGTACAAGGATATAATAGTTTTTAATATACTACATTGTATAGCGTTACTTATATTTGACGATGATCGGATGTTCCGACTCTGATTTATTATGCCAAAATGAGTCATTCTAGTAAAACCTAACTACGCCACTGGGTTCTACGCAAACGGTTCTATTTCTATTTCTAGTTTACGTGTTTTCGACAAGTTATCAGACAATTGAAATACCAAGGGTGTCCGAAAGTGCAAATTTTTCAAAATATTCGACCTATACAAGGTGGGTCGAAATCGAGTCTATGTACGAGGAACTCGAAAACCGTAAATGATACAATGTCAGTCAAATTACGGCAAAATTACTCATTTAGGTACCGTCTACAGAGTTTTAAAATTCCGAGTATTTCCGGAGTTATCCGAAAAGAACTGAAATATTGAAAAATCGTTTTATTTTTTCCTGGGTTTATTTAAAAACGGATTTCAAATTGAATTGCACTTTTGCACGACCCTGTATATCTTACGGTTTTCTAAATCCCTATACATAGACTCGAATTCGAGCCACCCTGTACCACAAAAAACGAAAGTCGTAATTCTTGCAGGAGGTCGCACTGTGAGAGAGGTAAATATACATATTGACGGTATAACAATTAAAAGCAAGGATTCTATAAAATACCTTGGAATGTACTTAGATAGAAACATGAAAAAGGGCGAACATATCCGCAGAATAGCGAAAAATTTAGAACAAGCTGTAGGAAACCTAAGTAGGCTGATGCCCAATGTTGGAGGCCCACGAGAGGGTAACAGAAGATTCCTGCTTTCCGCGGCTCAATCCATTATTTTGTATGGAGCTGCCATGTGGGGAAGAGCCGTTAAAAAAACTCTTTACAAGAATATTTTTTTGAGCACACAACGAAAGGTCGCCATAAAAATTACTAGTGCCTATAAAGGACCACATCAACAAAAGCATTATTGGTTTTAGCCAGAACTGCTCCAATACACTTATAGTAAAATGGCAGTCCATTGAAAAATAGCAAAGAGAATGGGAAGAGGAAACTAGTAAGGGCTTATGGACGCAGAGACTAATACCTAATATAGAACCTCGGGTAAATCTGAAGCACGGGGAATTAAACTACTACCTCACCCAACTAATCTCGGGACATGGATGCTTCCAACATTGTAGAAAGAGATTTCATGTCACTGAAAGGGAAACTTATATATACTGTAGAGTCGTGGATACGGCAGAGCACACAATCTTTGAAAGTAATAGAAAATAGATGGGAACTAGAAAGAAAGGTAGCAACACAAAGACTAGGAGAGCTGTCTCCTAATTCCATAAATTACCTAGAAGCTGGTAAAAGAAGACCACTGGGAAGCGATAAGCACAATGGCGAAAGAGATACTAAGAAAGAAAGAAGAGGACGTATAAAGGAACAAGAGAGAAACATTTAACTTCCGTAATCAAGAAAAAAAAAGAGCCCAGCCATCAATAAGAAAAACCACTTTCTCGAAGTAATGCTGACAGCAGTTCCGAGAAGGAGCAACAACGGTGTTGTTACTTTGGTTAAGGGGGGGGTCGTTTAGTGGGTAAAAAAAAACCCACTATCCGGAGTACGGGCTGCCGGATGTTTGTTTGCAGATTTTTTCATCCTAGGCAAAAAAAAACGGTACAGGACGTCCCAAATTCGAGTCTCATCATTGGGTTTTCGTAAACTAGAAGAGATGCGAGGATTGCGAGGTCGGTAAAATGGAGGCAAAGTTGCGCAATTTGATGTGAGTATTAAGTGGGTTTCAGGAGCTTGAACACCCAGTTTTTCTTGGAATAACTAGACCTTGTTGATTTCGATTGTAGTCGGTTTGTCCTGGCATTTCAATGATTATATTGGCTTTTGGGAATGTATTTTGAAGTTTATTTAGTAATTCAAATATTTTCCTTTTAATGTTTTTGAGTTTATTTAGCTTTCCCAGAAGAAACGGTGTTGATTACAACTTCTAAAGTGTATAAATTGATGAAAACAAACTCACTATAGGTCAAATTAGCAGTATTAGCACAATTATTATTATTGCCTTATTTTGTAATTGCTACTCATGGTGGAAGTTATTTGTCGACATATATCATCATAAATGCCGTATTATTTCGATTTTACTTAATTTTCTTTAAGGTAGCATTAATTTTCTTTGCACCTGGCATTTTCCATAAGAACTCATGTGTTAGAGACAGACAGAAAATAGATTTTTAATATGAACAAGAACAAAAACCTTTTTTTACGTATTAACGCATTGCATAAAGAAAGCCTAAAAACTAACATAAGAAGTGGTTGATAAATAATGTAATTAAAGTGTCAACCTTCAAACCCTAGGCTCTAGGCTATATTTTTAGCAATTTAATTTACCCAAGTAAATAGTTGCGTGGGATTAGATTTGAAACAAAAAATAATAAATTTCACATTCTTATTGTTATTTTTTTCTGATCTACAAGATGGTGTTGCCAGATTTTCAATCCGACGCGACGGTTAGTCCTTAAGCAACCATCAATACATATTTATTTTTTAAAATACGACCGTGGATTTTTTTATATCAGATTTTAAGAGCTTCTGATGTGCCAGAACGAATGATGTATCGCAATTTTTCGAAAAAATCATTTTAATGATTTCCTGGTTAGATCTTACCAAAAATCTGTTTTCTGTCGCTCTCTAACACATGAGTTCTTATGAAAAATGCCATTAATATGAATATTTCGAATGAATAAGTGCCGTACATCATTGGTTTTGGGTCCTTAGAAGCTCTTAAATCCGTAATAAAAAAGCCAGGGCCGTATTTAAAAAAAAAGTTGATGATGGCAGCTCCAAGACGAAACGTCGGTTTGCAAATCTGATAACGCCATCTTGTAGAACAGAAAAAGTAACAATGAGAATGTGAGATTTATTCTATTATATCTATTCAAATAGAGTCATAAAAAAGCGAATATTCGTTTTTTTCCAATAATCTTCGGAAGTATTCGGAATTTTTAAACTTGTAAGGTGACATTTTGATCAGCATCAAATTACGCAACTTTGCTTCCATTTAACCGACCTCGTATCTCTTCTAGTTTCCGAGATCCCAAAGATGAGACTCCAATTTGGGACACCCTGTACAAGGTGATTCATATATAAATGTATAGGTATATGCCTGCTAAGCATAAAGGACAGTCTGGGGGCTCTAAATCATTAATTTTTTATATTTATACGTATCTTCTTTAATAGCTATGACATCAGATTGACATTCGGTAGTTTTATTATACCTAACTTTGTGAATTAAATGTCTGAAGTAATAAAATTAAAATGCCGGATTTTTTTTTTATAAGAAGCAGCATTTGACATTCGAAAAGTCCAATGATATTAACTATGTAGCCACCTACGTTTTATTAGTCATATTGTCACGAATTGGTTTTTACTCGCGACGCCACGTCTTACTTAGCGTGCAGGAGAATAGCACTATACCTACTTAATACTAAATGCATGTCTTCTCGAGGGAGGCTTAGTTTAAAGTGTTTCTAGGCCCTTGGTCACTGTTTTATTAATAAAGTCTATGCGAGCTGGGTTTTCTTTTATTTATGTATTGGTCTTAATATTTATTTGGTAAGTCTTTTAGGGTCTCTCATTGACGGAATAGTTTAATTTAAGTTTGTCACAGATTTCTAAGGCACTTGCACTACTTATCAAAAATCCCCAAAAAAATCCCCTTACTGGAAATTTTGATACTTTACTCGTAGATTAGACTCTCACTCCTTTTTAAAATCCCCCGGGTGCCGTGTACCTATGTACAGGGTGTCCCAAATTCGAGCCTCATCATTGGGATCTCGGAAACTAGAAGAGATACGAGGTCGGTTAAATTGAGGCAAAGTTGCG
>MU193380.1:4701-23986 GCA_016904865.1 Pissodes strobi | reverse complement strand
ATACTTTATACCAACTGCTAATCAATCTTTAACTAATACATGATAATCAAAATACAACAATGATTGGTTTTGTATTTTGTCCAACGTTTTTCTTATTGGGTAGTGACTAATTAAATTAGCTTTTGATGTGTTGTGTGTTATGTTGTTAGTTTTAGTGAAAACACTATTTTGTTTCTCATACGCTTTTATTAACTATTTCTCCCTTCCAATATCCTATTCTGTAAAAAACAAGACGTTTTTTTTTTTTTTTTTTTAGGATACTACGCCTCTGTCGGCGTCAGAAGAAAGTAGCGACAAAGTAGCGACTTTTCACACCAGTTGTAGCGATTTTTGGCTTTGCCGCTCTGGCAACACTGCAATCGTTGATCGTTGTTTAAAAAAAAATCGATACGTCGGAAACGGAAAAGAAATATCGATGTTTGCAATCGATGTTCGATATGAACCAATGCATCGCATCGGACCAATGTACGAATATCGATTTTATGTACCTGCCGTTGAAGAGCTCTGCAAAAAATAACGAGTCTTGATCTTGACTCGTTTCGAATATTTGCGTCTAGGGAGACCGTTCCATTCTCCCTCATTCGAACATTCCAACCCGGTGTTGTCATTGAATATCTTACTGCTGCTCCTCGCTTTGATTTAAGTACAAATACTACATGTAAATAAATTTAATCAATGTTGGAAAAGGTGTAAGATTGGATTGTCATGCTGCATTTTTTTTTTTTTTTGATTTTGGGTATGCCTTGGGTTAGTTCCTGTCCGTTGAGCCCATAGCGAGCGGAGGGCCATGCGTGAAGTGAAATATTAGTTTAGTGATAAAACATTCGGGTTAAGAGTCGTATTATAGTGGATATACAGCAGCTTGTATGTGTTTCGGCGAATATATTCGATATCTAACCTCAAAATTTCAGGACGGGGCGCGGTATTTCAGTTCGTAGTGCTCTTGTGAATGCATGCGATTTAAGATTTTAGGACGTGCAATTGGCGAGTATATGGCCCTCCGCTTGCTTCGCTCGCTCCGCGGCTTAAGGAAAGGAAACTAACCAACTGCTAACCCAAGCCATACCCAAGAAAAACCCAAAAATCAATAAAAAAAATGTTTACTTAAAAAAAGACAAAAACCGACGGGATTTGAACCAGGGTCGCCGAAGTGAAGGCCAACCATGCAGACCTCTAGGCCATCTGCTGACTTACAAACAACTGGTGGCATCGCGAAGACATGCGTCACCTCACGTAGCTAGTCAATCACGCGCCTCTCATTCACAAGTGCACTATGAACTAATATCTCGCGAACGGGGCAATTGAATGCAGAACACCGGGTTGGAATGTTCGAATGAGGGAGAATGTACGATGTAACGGTCTCCCTAGACGCAAGTGTTTCGAAGGCAGCCAGCGGCGATGCTTCTCAATAGCGTCACCCGCCGACGCACAATATCAATATTATACCGTAGTATCGTGTTTTCTTGTACTGTGGTCACGAGCCAGATAATTCTACCTAGTGGCCCCCTGTAAACCTCAAAAATTTGTAAAACTGCAACGCGGTAACGCCACCGCGCCAGTCCAAATAAGGGTAAATATTTACTTTGAGCACTTTTCGAATTTTGCAAAATATTTTTATGTGACGTGTAGAAGACAGTATTAGAAGTGTTTTGTGACACGTTACATATTGCGCAAAACACTTTTGACGCCAAAAATTGAAAAATAAAAATTATAAATGAGGCCATTTAGGAAGACATTTAAACGCGAACTCTCCCAATTTGACGTTAATGATGAAAATTTACTTGCAATGTTGTCACACTTGACTAACATTCTTGATTTTCAAGTAGGTAAATGTCACAGGGCAGGTGCATGGAATATCAATTATTGAAATTACTTACATGGAAATGGATGAAACACTAAGGGTAAAGCGCCGCTGCATTTTTCCAAAAAACGTGGAATCGCTTTGTATAGTCCCCGATTATATTTTCTTTTCTCAATTTTCGCCTCGTCAATTTCTATAATTTTTCCTTCGCCCCCAATGATCTCACTGTGTCTTCATTACCCAAACTAAGCAAAACCAACCCAAACTAATTGAATCTAACCAAAACTAACCCAGACTAACCCTAATTAAGCAAAGTAAAGAGACAAGCGTGCTACGCGCGCTTGTGTTTTCACCAACTCATACTAAGCAAAACCAACCCAGACTAACAAAAACTAACCCAGACTAACCCTAATTAAGCAATGAAAAGAGACAAGCGCGCTACGCGCGCTTATCTCTTCACTAACCCAGGCTAACCAAAACCAACCCAAACGAACCCAAACTAACCAAAACTAACCCAAACTAACCAAAACTAACCCAACCTAACCAAAACTAACCCAAACTAACCCAGACTAACCCTAATTAAGCAAAGTAAAAAGACAAGCGCGCTACGCGCGCTTGTCTTTTCACTAACCCAAGCTAAGCAAAACCAACCCAAACTAACCCAGACGAACCCTAATTAAGCAATGTAAAGAGGCAAGCGCGCTACGCGCGCTTATCTCTTCACTAACCCAGGCTAAGCAAAACCAACCCAAACTAATCCAAACTAACCCAAACTAACCAAAACTAACCCAAACTAACCAAAACTAACCAAAACTAACCCAAACTAACCAAAACTAACCCAAACTAATCAAAACTAACCCAGACTAATCCTAATTTGGCAAAATAAAGAGACAAGCGCGCTACGCGCGCTTGTCTCTTTCTTAACTTAAACTAGGCAAAACCACCCCAGACTAACCCTAATTAATAAAAAAAGAGACAAGCGCACTACGCGGGCTTGTCTTCGGTATCCCAGATTAAGCAAAAATAATCGAAAGTAACTTTAATTAACCAAACAAGAGCATTGAGACGAGCGCGCTATGCGCTTGAGCAACCCCGCCTAACACAAAACCATAATTATCCCAAATTAACAAAACGAGCGCGCTACGCGTGGTACTTTCTTAACTAATCCAAATATACCAAACAAGGGCGCATTTGTCTCTCTCTCTTTTGGTCGTTAAATAGCGAGCGTCTTGCGTAACTCAAAATAGTGAATTATTATTATTATTATTTATTATTTTAATAAATACAAAGTACTTCTGAATCACCATGTATAAAGTGTTGGTTGAATATATCCAACAAGATACCGTATTTTAGAACCGAACAGAAATTAGACTTGGCAACACCTATTCATAGAATGACAGCTGGCTGAGCCGTGCTAAGCTAACTAGATGCTAGATCACATAATTTAAGAAATCGAAATGCTGAAAGCTGAAATAGTCTCATGTTGACGTGCCAGAAATGTTATCATTTTAAAATGCAAAAGAAAACAGTTATATTTTTGGTTTTTAAGAAAAGAAGCTGGTAAAATTACTTATTCTTGTATCGCTATTACGCCTGCCTTGCTTTTTGCTTGCGTTTTTCAGATCCGTTTGGACCGTTGCGTTGTGTTAAAAAAGAGAAGGTGAAATAATGAGTGTGCGAGAGCGAGATAGTATAAGTTTGGAACATGTCGGATGGTTTAACATAACTGCATTTTGTAAACTTTGTTATTTTTTTCTGATAAGTAGAAACATTTGCGCAGCATTTAATGTGTGGGAGATGGTAAGAGAAGTAACGTAGAATATGTCAGTATTTTTATTTTTGTGGTAGCCAATAAGTGCGCAAAGTAAATATTGACCCAAATAAGAGACCAACCGACTCAGCCGTACATCGCAGATAACATACAATACAGTGTGTCCCCGGATGGACCTAACTATACTAGTAAACTGTCTTATTTTGCATTTTAGCATAAAAAGTTATTCTTCATAAGAAGTTTTACTTAGTCTGAAATGTCCATAGCCGTCTTCAAAATTTCAAAATATTATACGGGGTGGTTAACAAATAAGAAAACGTAGATCCAAGTCAAGAATGAAGTGCATGTTATTTGAAAGATATGGAAAAATATGAGACGTAAATAATGAAGTTAATAGAGAGATTTTAAGCCCATTGTTTCAGCATGTCGTTATGGTTATCGTTCTTGTGAGCATGCGTAGTACTAAAATGTCATCACTTTGACTATAACGCTGTCCGTCAATTACGAAGAACTAAGGATATCGTAATCGTTGTGGTTATTTCATGGGCTGCAATGGCGTCAATGCGCTTAGAACTTACTAACATTTTTTTGAGTTTGGCGAAATTTGATTGATTATTCAATGACAAATTTGAAAACGTATAGAAATAATGTTTTTATTATAAATATTTATAAGTTACTTTAAGAAACTTAAATATAGTTTTTGCATTTTTAAACATTTTACTGCATTATTATTTCTTGGAATAAATAATACTACATAATAATAATAATAATAATACTTCTAATTTGCTGTGAAATTCTCACTGCTTCTGCTAATCGATAAATATGTTATTTTTTAAACCTAAAATAAAGTCTCTAAAACAGAGTTTTATCCACAATACTCAAACAGAATTATTGCACTCCACGCGCGTTTCGCTAACCATGTTAGCATCTTCAGGAGATGATTAAATAAAGTGTTGCCTCATTGTCTTCAAAGTTATTCAAATCGAATTCTGTCTGAACCTGCATCATATCATCCTCCTGCTGCAGAGGATTGTTTCGAAAAATATCATTCAGGATAATACCTCTGATTAAATTGTGGTTGGCTCCATTAGGATCATGTCTTCGAATTAGGTATATTTTCTAGAGCTTCTTTCATTCTGGCCAACGAAACTGGATAGCAAGGAAATTTAGGATTGGGTTAGTCTGGATGGTGTGTAGTATATTATTATATTCATACTATACAAATACCAAATACACAACACAAATGTCATTTGACTCATTTGTGACATTTGTCATTGCCGTTATGTTTAAGAGGATTTTTGACGTTTGTGTTAAGGGGTTTGAAATCTCTTTTATGAAAGGCGTCGTAATCGTTATCGGTAATAACGTTAACCATAACACTGCCCAAAAATGCTGTTGTTTTTAAAGTCCGTGGCATGGTTCTAGATCTACGACGCGACGACTGAGAAGGCAGAGGAGAAAATTCGCTATTGCCGCGTTGTCATTATTAACAATATTAATATATAAAAATTGCAATAAAATCTCCTTTCACTCTGAAATAATATGGAGAATAATATTCTTTAAATTCCATAATGTTCTAACAACAACATAAAAATATAATGATAACATAATTAACATTTTTTAGCATCAAATATTGACATTTTATCCATTTAATAAATCATATATCATTAAAAATCCATTTTATTTCCGAAATCCGTCAACACTCAGATCACTCAAACGTCATTCATGGAACGATTCGAACCGAGCCATACTTCACATATGTATTAAAATAGCGAAAATTACTGGGCGAATGGAATCCCACCAACAACGCGACGGCGACGGTCGCGTTGCTTGGCAACGTTTCTTTATTTGTATGCAAAACGTTCCTTGTTCGTTGAAGGTTTTACTCAGCGGCGTAGCAAAAAGGTGCTAAATATGAATAAATATACGCAGGGAAAAACTCTTCATAGCCAAATAAGAGAGGTTATAGCCAATATATATATATATACAGTGTGTCCAAAAAAGTATGCAACATATGGGAAACTTCTTTATTATTGGATTCTCAAAAAATTTTATTCTTGATAAAAGTTGGTGCTTGCCCTAAAACAGTTAACGAGTATTTCAAATTGTACGTATAGCTTTTAGTGAGGACGCAAATGTCATTTTTCCGAAAACCCGTCAAGAATAAAGTACCTTAATTTATAAAGGTACAGCAAAATCTTATAAAGAAAAGTTCTTCCAAATTAAAAAAGTAATCTAAATATGAAATTTGAGTTAAGTATATCAATTTTTAATTTCCCTTTTTTTCTCGATTTTTGTCTCAAACGTTACGCCTTCGGTGAATGCTTTGTTCCTTTGTTATTAGTATACTTGCCAAAATTATACTTCAAAATTTATTTAAAGTAGACATTAGTTACATAGTTGCATACTGTCTCAGTTTTTACAGAGATAAAAGCCAGTTTAGGTATCAGTGTGTTGCAAACACATTTAAACAATTTTGGTCAAAATAATTGTCCACAATAATTATTACAAAACACAATTGGAATGACTGACTCAATAATAATGAATTTCATATGTCAGAGCGAAGTAAAATTATTGTTATTTATTTGTTTTTTATTCCAAATGCATGGCCTGCTCTTCAAGACCAAATATTTTCCACTCTCTTTCCTATCTAGACCTCTCTTGGTCGACTTTTGCTGCTTCCGGCCCCGACACTATTAGGTAACGAGGGCTAGGGGTCTCTATTCTCTTCAACTTCCCTCAGGGGCCTGCACTGCAGGTACGGGTGTGACAAGCCCGAGGTACCCTAGCTGGGACAGCACCCAAATCCCAGGGTGAATCCAACCCCTCCTTACTCCCCCCACACTCCCACCCCGACGCTATTAGGTTATCCGAGGGCTAGGGGCTTTCCCAAATTTTCCCCCAACATCCCCAAGGAAAGGACACCCGAAACCGCAAACAACAAAGATGGAAGATTCAACATTAAAATACATACCCCAGGCGGGTTCCGGCAACGCCGGGGAATCCCGCCCCTCTATAGAGGGCTGCCCCAAGGATTCTGGGGGGGGGGGCAATCAACCATCGGAGTTAACTGCACCTACAGCGGCAAACCAGGCTGAGGTGGAGATAATTACTACTGGCACAGAGACCAACAGTACAAGCGACCAGTCCGCTTTTGCAAGGAGGAACTCGATAGGGCGGACTCCTCCCGGGGGGAGCTCTCTGTCCGATGTGATTACCGTTAGAGACGACGATGAGGATGGAGGAAAAAAGAAGAGGAAGCTGGACGAGCTATCACCAATAAGCGACAGAGGAGGACCTCGAAAGAGGAAGATTGACCCGTCATACTAGGCCCTTAGGGATGCCCTGGATATCGTGGTAAAGCAAGTAACTGAACTGGAAGGGAGGATCGAACAGAACACCGAGAGAGAAATCAAAGAACTGTCGAAGAGGCTCAGTAGACAGGTCAATATATTAATAGGGCCAAAAATCACCGGCTGGCTAGAACAGCACGAGCATGAGAGAGAGACAATACCTGATATAGGGCTGCACTCCCTAAAAGTAAATAGAAAAGAGGCCACGACACAGACGTCCCCAAGTGTGGAGACGATGACCACACACGATCCAGAAGCAGTGGAAAAAATTACACCAGTCACATCACAGACGTGCCCAACCTGTGGCTCGAGACGACCCTCGGTAAGAGAGTCACACACGCAAACAGGCCCATGGAATAACCTCAAGGACAACACATGCAAAACACTGGAAGGCATAGACACATACGTAAAATGGCTGGATACAGAGCAGAAAATATGGGTAGAAGAGCTCTACCACAAAACCGAAATTCAGGTGGGAAACCCTCTGACGTCCAAGGCCACCACGGTAAAGGTTGTTCTGGTGGAACCCACTGATACCAAAATGGACAAGGGCATCCAACTGCCCTACAGAAACAGATTCCCGGAACTAATCGAGACAGTGGAAGATTTCGCAATACTGGAGCAGATGTCAAAGTGGAAACGGAAAGATGACACACTGGTAATACAGAAGGTAATAAAAATCATGCAAGGAGGTAGCGAGGAGGAAGTATGAGACAGTCTAATTAGGCTGAGAGACGAAACAAAGGAGGATGAGTGGGTGGCTCTACACCATCTAGAAAGATGCAGTGTAGAAAGGTTCAGGAAAATGGTAGAGGCAATTTTCCACGGGGGACACATCCAGGTTATAAGTTACACCACCAGAAAACAGCAAAAAACACTCGCAATCTCGGGCAGGGAACGCGAGAGACTTCCTGCGCTAACAGTAAAACAGGACGGAAAAAACTTTGAAGACACCGTCAGAGAAATAAAAGAGAAGCTTAGAAACAACGAGGCATCCCAGGTCATTAGGTCCATCAGAAGGACCAAAGACGATAGAGTCCTTATCACTATGGACAAGAACCGCTCGGCGGCGCAAAAAATAAGAGAGGCTATTATTAACGATAATGGTAACATTAGAGTTACGACGCTAGGAGAAAAGCAAGAGTCAGTGCGCATCGGGGGTCTGGACATTACGGCTACCAGAGAGGAAGTCGTGCATGAAGTAAGGAGTATCCTTGGATCATTAGAGGAAGAAGAATTCAAAATTAGCAGTATGAGACCAAACGTGGAAAACACACAGGCTGTGACCATTACCCTAGATGCCCAGAAAGCAGACAAACTTTTAGAGCAACCTTATATACGGGTCGGCCTGTCAAGGGGAAGAATGGAGAAAAGGATACACGTCCCCCGATGCGGAAAATGCTGGGCGTACGACCACATCTACGCGGAGTGCAATGGACCCAGTAGGCAAAGTCTCTGCTTTAAATGCGGAAGAGAGGGACACGATGCTAAATCCTGTGCGGGAGGCACCCCAGCCTGCCCCCTCTGCGAGGTGGAAGGTCACAAGTCGGGCTCTGCGGCTATTCGAAGAGCAATCTCGTATAAAAAAAGTGAAATGCGCTTCTCAGAAAGAACTCCGACGCAGTTAGAAGCACTCCAAAAACCTGAGGAAGGGGACTACCCCCCAGACCATTAAACGGAGCCTACATTTGTAAATATCAGTATTATAATGCTCCAAACACACATTCATAACCCAGACAACCACAGTAACACCGGACCTCTAAGGATTCTACAATTAAACATGAACAGGTGTCGCGCAGCCCACGACCTTTTAAACATAACGGCGGACAATCTTGACGCAGACGTTATCCTGATCTCAGAACCGAACCATAAGATTGTAAGTGGCACACCCTGGCAAGTGGACCAGAAAAAAGATGCTGCCCTGAGGATGAGAAACCGTGAAATAGCAAGCCTGAATTTCGGGTCAGGTGAGGGCTTCGTTTGGGTGGAACTTCGAGATTACATCATCATCAGTTGCTACTTTGCACCTAGCATTACCCCGGAGGTATTCAACCAGTCACAGGACGCCCTTGGCTGTCGTCTGGACAGATCCCTGAAAGACACTATTATCGCAGGCGACTTCAACGCCTGGGCAATAGACTGGGGTATGCGCACCACCAACATCAAGGGCAACATGGTACTGAAATGGATGGCAATACACAACCTGATCCTCCAAAACGTTGGCGAAGACCCCACTTTCGCGAGAGAGGGAGCCTCCTCGATTGTAGACTTGACTATGTCAAGGGGCAAAGTCAACACCAAAATTCGAGCATGGAGTGTGCTGGAATCAGAATCCTTGAGTGACCACAAGTACATTTACTTTAAGGTAGAGAATGGCATACGTAACACTCACAGCGACGAAGTCAGTTCAAGCTGGAATGTTAAAAGGGTGAACCAAGAGAAGCTTGACAAGGCGATTGCCACAGCCACACGAAGACCTCCCCCATAGTCCGCAGAACAACTAGACCAGTTATTGACAGAACTCTGCAGCGCATCAATGCCACAGAAAAAAACCCACACAAACCGCAGGAAACCAGCATACTGGTGGAACGACGAAATTGCCACGCTCAGAGGATCCTGCCTCGCCCTAAGGAGGAAAATGACTAGGAACAACCGGAAAGATACAACTAGAGCAAACTTAGACAGAGAAAACTACTCCGACCACAAAAAGAAACTTAGAATGGCGATAAACAAGTCTAAAAGGAACTGCTGGAGGAAGCTCTGCGACGATATTAACTTAGACTGTTGGGGCGATGGCTATAGAATCGCGACGAGGAGATTGAAGGTAACGAGTACGCATAGGGCTTTAACGATGTCAAAATCCCTAGAAGTGGCCCAAGAACTGTTCCCTACCAGACCATTTAACACCTGGAATAAGATACACCACAGCGAGACAGTAGTTCCGAATTTGACAATCAATGAAATCACGACTGCGGCCAGTAAACTCAAGTCAAACAAAGCCCCTGGTATGAATAGCATACCAGCTGACATCATTAAACTGATCGCAACAAAAGAACCAGAACTACCCCTCAAACCCCTAGCAAATGCACTAACGGACGGAGTTTTCCCTCGCCCGTGGAAGACGGCAATTCTAGTGTTAATGGAGAAACCCAAAAAGAACAACAATGAGGAGCAAAAGTTCCGACCACTATGTCTGTTAAACTCAGCGGCAAACTCTTAGAGCACGCCATCCTGGCTAGATTACATGAAGACCTAAATCTGAGCGAAACACTGAGCGTTAGGCAGTTCGGTTTTAGAGAAGGTAGGTCCAGTACAAGAGCAGTAATGAAAGCCCTAGGCACAATCAGACTTGCCCTTTATAAAAGAAGCATAAGACATAGAGATATCGGCATAGTGGGCACATTAGACGTCAAAAATGCTTTCAACTCGGCCTCATGGCCGGCCATCATAAAGGAGCTGAAGAAGAGAGGCACCACACCATATATCGTCAATCTGATTATGGAATACTTTAAGGACAGGACAGTAATAGTGGAGACGGAAGGAAGAAGGGAGAATTTTACCATGTCTTGTGGGGTTCCGCAGGGCTCCATTCTAGGGCCAACCTTGTGGAACATCCTCTATGACGGATTGCTGAATCTTCCGCAACTCAAAGGAGTGACTTTAATCGGATACGCGGACGACGTCGCCCTGGTGGTGCTTGCCAACAACATAAACGAAGGTGAGTACAAAATAAACCAGTCAATAGTAGTTATAAGGAGTTGGCTCAGAGCCAACCAACTGGAATTATGTGAAGATAAGACCGAGGATGTCATCCTTACCTCCAGGAGAACTGTCCCAAGTAGAAGCCTGAACATCATGGGCAGAATTATCTCACCTAAAACCGAGATCAAGTACTTGGGAGTGTGGCTAGACAGTAAGCTCACCTTCGTCCCACACATCAGAAACACGGCCGAAAGGGCAAGCAATGCCATGATGACCCTTGCACGACTAATGCCCAACATAGGCGGCCCAGACCAGCACAAACGCAAATATTAGTTTGCTCAGTGGCTAGATCCATCATAATGTACGCCGCGCCTGTATGGGGTCATACTATGAACATCGCAAAAGTCCGGAACATACACACGAGGGTACAACGACAGGCGGCTCTGCGCATCTGTAGATCATACCGCACTACTTCAACTGATGCTATCCTGGTGATCGCTGAAAGCCTCCCAATGGACCTCATTGTCAGACAGGCCATGAAAGTGGCTCAAGCACCGACACAATCGAAGAGCATCGCGCGCCAGGAGGCAGAAGAGATCACCGTGACAGAATGGCAAGATAGATGGCGAGATAATAGCAAGGGCAGATGGACTTACAAGTTGATACCCAACATAAAAACACGGGTGGACAGAAAGCACGGGGAGACCGATTATCTTCTGACCCAGTTTCTCACGGGGCACGGATGTTTTCGTGAGTATACTTATGGCATCGGAAAGACTCCGGACGACGAGTGCGTGTACTGTGGAGAGGTGGACAGCGCAGAACATACATTCTTCCATTGCCCTAAGTGGGGAGCGCATCACGACTCCTGCACAGCTAAGATCGGACCCATAAGGCTGGGAACGATTATAGACAAAATGACGAGCAGCTTGCAGAACTGGAACGCTGTAAAGAATTTGATTAGCGACATTCTTAAGGAAAAGATAGAGGAAGAAAGCGAAGTTACTTTGGAATTTTCCTTTTGAAGTGCTAGACAGGCTCACCCCATTTGATGTAATGCTCGGTTCCAAATGGGGCTCCAGAGCAGAGTAGGGGAAGGGTTCTTAGTGGGTCGGCTCGTACCGGAGTCCCACACTACCCAGGTCGCCAGATCGCCAATGGCCTGGGTGTGCATAGAATGCATTTCCTAATCCCTACTATAAACAAAAAAAAGGGTTAGTGTTGGTTAGTTTGGGTTAGTTTAGGTTAGCTGTGGTTCGACAAGCTGCTAGTCTACTTTTTGAAACATTTGGGATTTTTTTTAAATTTTTGGCGTCAAATGTGCTTTGCGCAATATGTAACGTATCACAAAACACTTCTAATACTGTCTAATACACGTTACACGAAAACAAATTGCAAAATTCGAAAAGAGCGCTAAGTAAAAATTTACCCTTTTCTACGTTATCTACGAGGTTAATTTGGGTTATTTTTGTCTGGTTGAGCCCCCGGAGCGAGCGAAGAACGCAATATTAGAACAACACGGGGCTGCTGCCAAATGCGCAGGTCCGAAGGTCGAAAATTGGTATAGGTAGATGTGAGTGTTCCGTTTCATATTTTTTAGGTTAGAAATGTTACTATTTTTTAATAAAAAAGATCATTCGTCCGCACTTTTTTATAAAGAATCACTTTCTCTAACACATAAAATGTTCTTATTTTTACCAAAAACTTCTTATTTTGTGTGACGCTAAAGTGTTATGGACCCGAAAATCGGATGGTTATAAGGCGAAGAAATCTAAAGTTTTTGCCAAAGAAAATGTCAAATTTTTTTTAACAAGGGCCAACGATGACGATTTTTTGCTCATGAAAGTCACACTAATCATTGGAATCGCAGGAGGGTGTAGGAGAGATGAGCTGTGTCGGATGACTATTGAAGACGTCACAGACAAAGGTGACATTTACTTAATTAAAATACCTGAAGATACTAAAACGAAAACCTGTCGAGAATTTGTTATTAGTGGTGGTTCAATTGAAGAAATTAATTTAGTGGAGATTGTTCGAAAGTATGAGCGTCTGCGTCCTGTAGGCATTACCAAAAATCGATTCTTTTTCCAATATAGAAAAAGCGTGCCCATAAAACTGCCCATAGGCATAAATACTTTTGGAGCTATGCCGAAAAACATAGCTACTTTCCTTGGATTGCCTGACCCGTCTAGCTATACAGGACATTGCTTTCGGTGATCATCTGCTTCGCTCTTAGCAGACTCAGGAGCAGATATTTTGACTCTCAAACGTCATGGGGGTTGGAAGTCGGCCACTGTAGCCGAGGGATATGTGGAAATCTCCGTGGAGATAAGCGAAAAACAGCCTTGAAGATACTAGGAGAAAAAGAGGTTACCTGCACACAGCCTAATGAAGATGTTTTGACTATGAATACTTCGATCGGAAGTTCAGTGTCCTACCAACAATTTCCGTCAATGAGATTGATTTAACAACTGTACAAATTGCGTGGTAAACTTTTTTAAGCCATGATATCTTATATATCATAATATGTTATATTATTGTGTTTGTAAAGCTCTAATAAAATTATTTATATTCAGTTTTTGTTATTTTTTAATTATTCAAAAAATACTTTTCGAAATATGTAAATCTTTTCAGAATTACTTTTCACACTAATGCGAAAAGTAAATTATTTTTCACACTAGTGCGAAAAGTAAATCACTGTTCACACTAGTGCGTTAACGTGACATTTTTCACACAGAAATGGGTGTGAAAAATGTCACTTTTCACACGTTCGTAAAAAAATTAATATTATTATAATAACGTTTTAAAGAAGTGACTTGAAGTAACCCTGACTTATTATACAGTGTGTCCAAAAAAGTATGCAACATATGGGAAACTTCTTTATTATTGGATTCTCAGAAAATTTTATTCTTTATAAAAGTTGGTGCTTGCCTTAAAACAGTAAACGAGTATTTCAAATTTTACGTACTGCTTTTAGTGCGGACGCAAATGTCATTTTTCCGAAATCGCGTCAAGAGTAAAGTACCTTAATTTATAAAGATACAGCAAAATCTTATAAGGAAAAGTTCTTCCAAATTAAAAAAGTAATCTAAATATGAAATTTGAGTTAAGTACATCAATTTTTAATTTCCCTTTTTTTTGTCGATTTTTTTCTCAAACGTTACGCCATCGGTGTATGCTTTGTTCTTTTGTTATTAGTGTACTTGCCAAGCAACTTCAAAATTTATTTAAAGTAGACATTAGTTACATAGTTGCATAATGTTTCAGTTTTTACAGAGATAAAAGCCAGTTTAGGTATCAATGTGTTGCAAACACATTTAAACAATTTTGGTCAAAATAATTGTCCACAATAATTATTAAAAAATACAATTGGAATGACTGACTCAATAATAATTAATTTCATATGTCAGAGCGAAGTAAAATTATTGCTATTTATTTGTTTTTATTCCAAATGCATGGCCTACTCTTCAAGACCAAATATTTTAAATGGCTTTTTAAGATACTTGGGCATATTTTACTCATCGGGTGCAAAAGATAAATAAATTATTAGTTGTTTTACCTGAAATGAAAAGAGTTGGATCTATTCATGATTTTGAGTGGAAAAAATTTTGATTCAAAATTGTTTAAATGTGTTTGCAACACACTGATACTTAAACTGGCTATTATCTCTGGAAAAACTGCAACATTATGCAACTATGTAACTAATTTCTATCTTAAATAAATTTTGAAGTTACTTGGCAAGTATACTAATAGCAAAAGAACAAAACATTCTCCAGTGGCGTGACGTTTAAGAAAAAATCGAGAAAAAAAAAGCAAAATTAAAAGATGATGTACCTAACTCAAATTTCATATTTAGATTACCTTTTTAATTTGGAAGAACTTTTCCTTATAAGATTTTGCTGTATCTTTATAAATTAAGGTACTTTACTCTTGACGCGATTTCGGAAAAATGACATTTGCGCCCGCACTAAAAGCAATACGGAAAATTTGAAATACTCATTTACTGTTTTAGGGCAAGCACCAACTTTTATCAAGAATAAAATTTTCTGAGAAACCAATAATAAAAAAGTTTCCCATATGTTGCATACTTTTTTGGACACACTGTACATAGATATATACTGCTACGGGTTTGGAACCTTCGGCAACATGCCGAAACGCGCGTCGAGTGCAAAAATTCTGTTTCGGTATTGTGGATAAAACTCTGTTTTAATACATATACTGTGTGACGTTTCCGTCTCTAAATCAAAACATACCTAACTTTGAAACATTCTTTTTCTACGACTGCCCTGAAAATACACTAACCCAAACTAACAACTGCTCTTGAAAATTGGACATTTCAAACATCATATGAAAAGTATACTTTGCACACGGCGTGCATTTTAGGGCTTCGTCCGTGAAGCCCCTTTTTCAAAATATTTGGAAAATAGGGACCCCACACCGGTGGCCCTATTTTAGGACTGTACCCCTAGTAATAGTTTAGCGAGAATCTCTTACTCACGTAGTTTCTTTCATTGGGAATAAAATTTTATGATAAATCAATAATAAAAAAGTTTCCCATATATCATGTAATTTTCTACCACACTCGCAGTGGAGCACCCTGTATGTAGCAGTCGTAGAAAAAGTATAGTGTGCTATACGTGCCGAAAATACTTTTCACACTCATGAGACTTTATGACACTCGCCTACAGCTCGTGTCACCAAACTGGCTCATTCGTGTGAAAAGTCTTATTTTCAGCACTTGTTGCACATTATACTATTTCATTTGTTACAAAATTAGGCTTCACAGTTCTCATTTTCGTGTCGTTATGGATGCCATTATGCCATTATTGTTTACTAAATTATTTCACCTTTTTACGGGAGAGTTGTCAATAAAAGTTTTAAAGGAGTTGATAGAACAAGACATTGCTTCGGTAACACCAGAATATTGTCAAAAATATTGCAAAATCCCTTCTGGAAAACAGATCGAATAATGGAGGAAGTTGAACCATTAATAATTTCCGTTAAAAATGAGGATTCGGATAGTGATAGCAACTATTCCGATTCGAATGATAGCGATGAGAACGAAAATGAAAACTGATTTTTTTTAAATTTAGAAAAAATAATTCAGATTTTTATATTTAATTTTATCTTTTAATTTTTCTGTTTTGCTTTTTTTTCTTGCAGTCGACTTTTGTTAATTTCCTGTAGTTTAGAAATATAAACATGTTTTGTTTTTTGAAATTCAATTCAATACTTATTCATTACTGTTAGGTGGTATTAAATAAAAATTGGTATATTATCACCCAGAACTTCCCTCACAATTTCCTTATAATTTAATGATTCCTTATATTTTAATTAATAATTTTTTTAAAATGGATGCCTTATAATATAATTTTTTCAATCTCAAAAACATGTTTAAATATATGGTCAACACATATGCTATAAAAAAAATAATAATACAAAAAAAAATGTAAGGGTAAAATTTCTTGCCGACGCCACTGGTTTAATTAAAGACCAATTCGGACAATTAAAACATGTACCCTTTGGTATTTATTTAGTTCGCCCAATTTTATAAAAAAAATTTAATGCGTTAAGAAACTTTTTAAAAATTATATTTTTTTCACCAACATTAAACCACTCTGAACCACCCCCATAGCAGGCAAATTTCGAAATTTAAAAGGTCCAAGTTTTTTTATGAAAAATATACACGCAAAATCAAACGTAATTTGCAAGCGTAAAAAAATAATTTTTAATCTTATATATAAAAATAACACTATGCCCGCCGATGATATCAAGCGTTAGCCGAGTTTTTATGTGCAATTCTCCCCTCTCCCCTTCAGACGTCGTAGCTCTAGAACCATGAAACGGACTGTAGATGGCTTAAAAACTCTTTATTATATATTTTACTAATCTTTATGTCCGAGCTGCGCCGCGCGCCGTCGCCATCTAGAGTTGTCGCATAAAAATATTCAACCTGCCAAGTGTTTTATATACTGTTAAAAAAATTCATCGCTATTTAACTGTAGAAAAATAATCATAGGCTACATACTAACCAGTTCAAGAAATATTATATTTTGGAAGTGAAAAAGTCTTTAGGCGCGTTTAGCACACTTTTCCTGGGTGTTGAATCAAATAGAGCCATCACGCTCGGCTCTTTAACGTTCATCCGGGTAAAGTCGGCTCAAGTAAATTTTAGCCAAGCGAGTCAGATAAATAGTGACAACTTGTCACTCCGTAATATATTAATTCGAATAATCATCTTCCTAACACAAGGCGTTGCGCGGACCGGGTCACAGGGCTTCAGAGTTGTTTTTCATTTCATTTTCACTTCACGCATGACCCTCCGCTTGCTTCGCTCGGTCCGGGGCGCAACCAAAATCCTAAATTTAAAAAAGACACAAACATAATAACGTTGAAAAATTAAAAATATATTGACGGGAATCGAACCAGGACCGCCGTATCACAAACATAGCATCCAACCACTGAGCTGTTAGACCACTTGAAAGCAATTCGCTGGACCATAAAGATATATTGTGTCAACAATGTGATGCGCGCGCAACTCTTAAGCTTAGTGACCGGGGTCGCGGATACGTCTACCTAACTACCAAATCACAGAATAGCCAAGAGTAGCTATTCTATGACCAAATTATAAACACAATAATGGACTAGGTATAAATATGTATTATTAATTATTATTAAATATGCGAGATAGGTCCGGTTCGATACCCGATGCCTTCTTTCGGGAAACTTTTTTTCGTATTTTTATTTAGCTTTTAATATCGCTTTATTGGAGTTTTCACTCCTGTCGTACGGTCTTAAGCACACCTTTCCTTTTTTAATCTTGTTTTTACTGTTGGTTATAAGTTCTCTCTTTCATTTGAAAAATAAAATTTTTCCGGAACAAAGTAGTTTTTATTTGCATTAAATATGTTCTAGTTCTTGAGGCTTTATTTGTTACAGAGCTTAATTTGGGTGTATTTTAGAGATATAGAGAAAATATTTTAGCAATGAAAAATTAGTAAAATCCAGAAATAACAAATCACAATCTACGAAAGCAACACATTATTTTTTGGGGATTCTTTTCAAAAGGTCCTAAATTTGAGATAATTTTAAATTTCGACTGGGGAAATCGACAAGCGTCTAGCACTCCCACTAATTTTTCGATGCGATATCCGTGGACATGCGTATTGACGAAACAAGAATAGGTATTATTATGTCTTTGCATAGCCCTCCACTCGCCACGGGGCGCAACCAACAAGAACTATCAAAAACTAACCCAAGGCTTGCCCAAAATTAAGAAAAAAAAAATTAATAAAAAGCGAACATAACCTTAAAAAAAGTAAACAAAACAATCAAAACATGCGCATGACAAGCAGATCGTCTAACTACTACACCGCCGAGGCGTTGGAAGAATTGCGCTTGAACGTAATGACATGGATAATTCCGATACATTCGACCATTACGCATGTTCACGGCTTTCGCATCGAAGAGTTAGTAGGTGCCTTAGACGCTTGTGGGAAGTGGACGAGCGGCTAAAACACAAGTTACGTTCCATCTTTTATTTACCTTTTTTTCTTAATTTTGGATTAGCCTTGGGTTAGCACTTGATTAGTTTTTATTGACTGAGTCCCCATAGCAAGCGAAGCGAGCGGAGGGCCATGCAAAGCCATAATAATACCCCGGCTGACGGATCGCAACTGAACAAGTTATTATGGCTTTCCATGGCCCCCCACTCGCTTCGCTCGCTACAGGGGCTCAATCAACAAGACCTAATCAAGTGCTAACCAAAACTAACCCAAAATTAAGGAAAAAGGTAAATAAAACAAACATGAAACGTAACTTGTGTTTTAGCCGCTCGTGGAAAACGAGCCGAGCGATCTAGCAACCCTGCATTCTTACGTGGTGATATCACGACATAATAAACAATCAGCAGGCTCACTCGAGTCACTCGCCTTCTCGATAACGCTACGCGCACATCCTCGCGCACGTCGCCATTTGCTGGTCCAACCTCTCAATCAAACCATTTCATTGTCGACGTTTGTTGCACAATAAAAAGATAAAGTTACGGTAGCTACGAATCAGTAGCACAAGAACCTATTATTCTTGTGTCAGTAGCGTGTGCCTTGCATGTATATTTTGTTTTTTGATTGTGATGTGAGTTTATAGTTCAATGGCGATGTGTATTATGTAGTTTCTGTCAGTTTTCTTGAGAGTCGTAGATTAACTTTCTAGAGTTATAGCAGTTATTTTCTAGTGTAATATATTAACTTTGACGTGTTTTCACTATGCCTGGGCAAAGTTGTGCAGCAAAAAACTGTAGGAACAAACGAATAAACTGCAATAATAGTAGGATTAAGTATCAAGAACAGTAAGGACTGTTCGAGATGCTTATACCATTTTTTGTACGCCCAGTATGAATACAAAGACATTGACTAAGTAAATATCTTGAAAATGGTAAAAATTGTGTTTTGGATAATTATTTCTGCCCTGTAGATCCACTAAACCTTAAGTGGGTTCTGTTGTTACTATGAATATAATTATATATATTTTACTTACCGTTCAGCTGAACGGTAAGTAAATTACTTACCGTCGCGTTTTTGTTTAGTAACCAGTAAACTTAACCTACCGTTCTAAAACCAAGCACGGTAAACAATCCGAAATAACATGGGCGTACAAAAA